>SCDZ01000292.1:0-169160 GCA_004143845.1 Drosophila lacertosa | reverse complement strand
CTCCATTGCACTCGATCCCATCGAGGGCTGGATGTACTGGTCCGACTGGGGCGCCTCGCCGCGCATCGAACGCGCTGGCATGGACGGATCCCATCGCACGGCCATTATCAGCTATGATGTGAAGTGGCCCAATGGCATCACTTTGGACCTGGTCCTAAAGCGCATCTATTGGGTGGATGGCAAGCTGAACGCAATCTCGTCGGCCAACTACGATGGCTCGCAGCGCACACAGATCCTTTACTCCACAGAGTATCTGCGGCATCCGTTCTCCATCAGCACCTTCGAGGACTACATTTACTGGAGCGACTGGGACAAGCAGACTGTCTTCAAGGCCAACAAGTTCACGGGCGAGAATGTTGAGCCCATCACAGCTATGCACATGGTGAGCATAAGAGTTTTGGCCAGATGCGATTACAGCTGCTTAAACGATTAAATTGTTTCATATCTTTAGCTGCAGCATCCGATGGTCGTGCACGTTTACCATCCTTATCGGCAGCCCGATGGCGTTAATCACTGCCAGTCTGTGAATGGCCACTGCTCACATCTCTGCCTGCCGGCGCCGCGCATTAACGAGCGCAGTCCGCGCATCTCCTGCGCCTGCCCCACGGGGCTCAAGCTGATGCCCGATGGCCTGATGTGCGTCGAAGATCGTAAGTAGCTTTGGCATTTTTGTATTCGGTCTGGGGCTTAAAATGTACTTTGTACTTTGTACAACGGATGCTGGATTCAGCGCTTGTAATTGCGCCGCACGGGTCGCTGCGTTCGCGGTCGCATGTTGACATGTCCTTGTTGTGGTTGCGGCCGCCCGACACGCGACTGCAGCTCAGCCCCATTAAGGCCGTTACCGTCTGCTCCATTGTTGCAGTTACTTGCATTTAAATTTATTTTGTTTTCATTGCTTATTTATTTAATTAAAATTTCATTTCGACCCCCCCTCGATTACTTTCGGCCTCACAGTAAACAGCACGCCCGCAATTCCTGTGCGCTTTAATAAAACTGCGACACGACCCAAAGTCACGACGCCGACGCTGGCGTCGACTGCGTCGTCAGCGTCGACAACAACACTCGCTATTCCAGCTCAAGATGCGCCCAGTTTAGCGCCTGGTATTTATTTTTATTTATTTAATTTTTTATTTTTCGCTATTCAGTAGAGGTTTTGGCTTAAATTTACGCTTTTCTCTAGAGGTTCTGGCTTTTCTTTCCATTTGTTTTGTCAATATGCGTTGTAAACAAATATTTTGTAATATTTTTGTTAATGTTATATTATGGCTTAGCTTTTTTTAAATGCTTTTGGTAATATTTTGTGACATTTATTATTTGAATTTAATTACTTTATTTCTTTACACATTACTCAGGTGTTGGTTCCCCTACAAAACATTTTATAATTTATAATCTATCATCGGCGACAGAGTCGATAGCATCGACAGCGTTGCCAACGTCATTAGCGTTGTCAACGTCATCAGCGTCGATAGCGCCGTCAGCGTCGTCAGCGTTGCCAACGTCGACAGCGACGTCAGCGTTGCCAACGTCGTCAGCGTCGACAGCGTTGCCAACGTCGACAGCGACGTCAGCGCCGTCAGCGCTGCCAACGTCGACAGCGTCGACAGCGTTGCCAACGTCGACAGCGTCGTCAGCATTGCCAACGTCGACAGCGTCGACAGCGTTGCCAACGTCGACAGCGTCGTCAGCATTGCCAACGTCGACAGCGTCGATAGCGTTGCCAACGTCGACAGCGCCGTCAGCGTCGACTGCATCGGCCACAACATTCGCGATTCTAGCTCAAGATGCGCCCAGTTTAGCGCCTGGTATTTATTTTTATTTATTTTATGTTTTTTTATTTTTAATTTATTTACTTATTTTTCGCTGGTCGGCTTTTCTATCTATTTAATTATTAAATTTTTGCTTTTCTGTAGAGGTTGTGCCTTTTCTTCCATTTTTTTTTTTTGTCAATATGCCTTGATCATTATTTATTTAATTACATTATTATTTTACACATTATTCAGGTGTTGGTCCCCCTACAAAACATTTTATTAATTTAAATCTATTAATTAAGCGCTTAAACACCTATACAAAACATTCTTCTGTGCTTTAATCCATTATTGAAGCTTTGTTTTACTTTTTTTATGCCTTCAATATTTTAATGTCTATCATTATTTATGCATATGTTAAATGCTCTTTCTTACTTTGCCTCAACTCATAACTTAATGTCATATTGCTGATGCCTACGAATTATTCACACAAACGCGAGCATGTGTATATGTGTATGCAAATGTGTGTGCTCTCTCTTTCTCTCTTTGTTACTTCCCCACTCTCTCTCTCTCCCTTTCGCTCTGTTTTAATTTTGTATGCCATTTGTCACGCCAATTTCTTACACATGCATTCAACAACGCCAACGCTCACATGTCATCATCATAAATCAACATCAATGATATCGACATAATCACTCAAAATGCACACACACACACACATTTACACACACACACATAACAGAGGCACAACAAGCATGTTCTGTGCTTCCACGTAAAACATACATAAATATCGCAGACTGGCGGTTTGGGGTGAGATGAAACCACCAAAAAGGAAGCGCTAGTGACATGTTTAATGGCAACAATGGTTGCCACCGCGTAGACCGTTACCTACCTCCAGCCACGCCCCTCACTCCTAGCTGAACTCAAAGGCAGTTTAAGCTTAAACGACAACCCTATGACACTTACACCCCACGAATTTCTGCATGCAACCCTGTCAAAAGCAATGACAATGCGAATACGAACGCGAACGCGAATGCGGATGCGGATGCGAATGCGGATATGAATGCGGATGATGAACGGCTGACAGCCGCAGTGGCAGCTGAACTGGCTGAGTGGAGGAGTCGTCGTCGTCGTCGCTGACAAGCATCGTTGTCGTCGCTCAACAAATCGCCATGAAATTAAATTGTACACACAACGACATGGTCAACAGCAAAGGGTGTGTGTGCGTGTGTGTGGGGTTATGGGTATAACAAATAGTTTAACCAGAAATTCATCATCCGCATCAGCCGCACATTTTGCCACATCCATCAGCATGAAAATTGGCACTGTCAACACCTACAGCTGCCACCCAGAGGATGAGCAGGATCACAAGGGGACTAAACGGATAGAACACAGTGCTCACCAAAAATATGCAACACAAACGTGCAAACATTGATTTATCTACGTTTCACTTACATTTGATGTTTGTGTTCATTTCAGTTAAGCAGCCAAATTAGTAAAGAGTTTTGCAATAGCAAAACAAAAAAAAAAAAGGAAAAGCTCCGCTTTTGATCACTTAAGAGCATTTTTTCGGCACAACAAAATATTATTATAATGAACAACATTTTCGGGGAAGCCAAAGGAAATGGCAAAAAAGACACGTACAATGTAGGCAAAAAAAAAAAAAACCAGATAAAATTGGGGATGCCTTTTTCCATTGACAAATAAGATGTTTATAAAAGCTACATCAAATTTGGCAGAGACTCCCCATTTTGTTTGTATTTGTATAAATGCGTTTATACAAGTCAAAGGAAAAAATTATGTTATGAACAAGAAATTAATTATCATTGAAAAGAACATGAAAAATATTTATATTTGAGGCAAATTTAACTGCTTTAAATGCTGCAAATACAAAGCTAAAGCATAAGTTTCTACAATCTGATAAACAAAAAAAAAAAAAAAAAAAAAACGCAACAAAATGGAATTTGGAAAACATGATTTCCATGGAAATTAATTTGATCTACTTTGTTGAGCAGCCTTTCTGGCTGCTTAAGCGCCTTAAATGCACAGCATCATCAATTGGTCACATTTTCCAACCTTTATAGCCAACCCGCAGAAAAGCAGCCTTGTTAAAATTCAACCTTTTTTTCTAAATGCCAACACATGCGCCTTAAACTTAATGTCAACTTTAACATTTTGTTCTATGGCACTTTGATGTAAATTTTAACATCTCTGTCTCTCTCTCTCTCTTACACTCTCGTTATTTAATATTTTTTGTTATCCCTGACCACAGTTGAGAAACTTTGTTGGTTTCCATGCCTACGACTACCCAAATCAACTGCTTGTCCGGCTTAGCAGTGGGCGCCCCTACAAATGCGCCTAATTACGTCAATTTAAAAGTAAAAGAAATGAAAAAGTAGACTGGGTATAGAGTATAAATACGAATAAGAATAAGTATAAGTATGAGAAAGACAGCAGACAGGGGGACAGAGGAGAGCAGAGGAAGTGAAGAACGTTAAGCGGCTCAGGCGAATACCGTTACATAGCCATAACCTGCCCGCACGGAGTGCAATACAATCCCAAGAAAATGACGAGAGGCAATTAAGGACTTCAGGACTCGGACGCTGACTGCTTAGGCAAAAGTTTGCACTGACAGGGGGATTGAGAAACTGGGTTCAAGTAAATAACTATAAACTAGTTAAGGACTATTTCAATTAGATGACCAACCCAGGGCCATGGCCATGCTGGCCATAACTGCAATTTCAATTAGCGGTTTGTGCTACTTTTTTTCTATAGCCACGCCCAGCGCCCACTTCAAATTGCTTAATTAAGCGCAGGCAAAGTTCTGCAAATACCCGCAGACAGCATGACAGATAGAGATAGACAGACAGCCGCAGGATCTCCATAAACTTGGCAGCCGTCGAAAGTAACGACTGCGTTTTTAATGACCAACACATAAAGTGGGGGACGGTGTGGGTGTGTGTGTGTGTGTGTGTGTGTGTGTGGGGTCAGCAGCTGTTTTGCACAATTTTATGACTTTCAGTTGGTCAAGCGCCCAAGTTGCCATTGTCCCAGCTTTACTCTATATGTGAGCAGCTTTTAATGCCCATACAATATCTCTATCTTCACACACTCACACTCACACACACATACACATACATATATATCTGCCACAAAACTTTTCAACTTTGTTTATCTAATCTGGTCACAAAAAAAAGAAGAAGAATAATAGTAGGTGACAGCCCCAACGGCCACGCATTTTATGCGTTTTTATTTCATTTATTTAACGTGGGGCGCATTTTTGTCGCGATTTTTTATGGCCCCACACACTCACACACTCACACACACACACACACACAATCGCACACACACCTGGTGGCAGGCACCGTCTGTGTTTGTGTCTCGCGAGCTCTTTTAAAAGAACATATAAAACACATGTGCAGGATTATAAAAAGAAAAGAACGCAGAGAAGAAAACGCAAAAAAAATTAGGGGTGCTCCCCCAGCAAGCACATTATTTTGTTTTTGTGCCGCAGAGCAGGCAAATTGCATTTGCTATAGATTAGGGCGACGGCAATAATATATGACATTTATGGAAGTACATAAAATATATGGCAAACAAAGAAGGAACATTGTCTAACAGGCAGCTAGAATGTGTTCCCAAAAAATGTTTCTCAGCTAAAATCAGATTTTTTTGTATATAATTTATACTAAACTAAGCTTAAAAAATTACTATATGTTAGAAATGTGATTAACTTGAGTCAGAAAAAAATTAATTACTTAACTTACACTTCATTTATATGGTCATAAATTGTTGGGAAAATTACTTTATAAAAGTCAAAATTCTATTTAATTTTCCATATTACTTAAAACCAAATTTGTAAACAGAATTTGGGTAAATTTTAAAGCTTTATAGAATAAGATAATCAAAATGAAAATTGTTAATCGCAGGCTAAAATGCTTTGGGGAACATCCTTGTTGTTATCATTCTTCCACAGCTGCGTAACCTTTTTAACTGCCTTGGGAGGAGAATTTAAATTATAGAAAAGATGAATGCCCCTTGCTACACATACTAAAGCATTTGAAAGGAGCTTATATTGTAGCACACTCAAACACCCACATACCCACACACACACACACCGCACACACACACACAAACAACGTGCAATTAATGTGCCAAATATGCGTAGAGCTTTTCAACTGCTTTTCTTTTGCCACTTGACTGTCTGTTAATGCCGCAAATAAATTGCGAAAACCTACGTAGCCACGAAATTCCCTCAACGAAAGGCAGTTTCTCCCTCCCCTCGTCATCATCGTCCTTGACAATCGATGTTGTGCAGCTGTTGCCACTGCCAACTTTTAATGATAATTCCCGCTGCCGGCGTTGCCATATGCGTCACATTCGCTCGCTGACAAGCAACAGAGCGGCCAGTTTTCAGTTCATGGAAATTACGAAAAGCTATAGACCAAAAAAAATATAAAAAAAAAAAAACAACAAATTAATAAAGACAACAACAACAACAAAATGAAGCTGGCGAACAATAATAAGTCCTGCGACTCGAGCAACGACAGAGGCGACAGTTCGTGCAATACTGTTAAATGCGGCACATCCTTTGCCAGGCGAACGCGTTTTGTGTTTCGCGTCCTGCGCTTAACTTTTGAACAAATTCTAAACGGAAAATATGAAAACGAATTATGTTGACAGCGGAAAAATCCTACAACTTCCTGCCGCACAGACAACACAACCTCACAAAAGGCGAAAAGCGTGACACAAAAAGTTGACAACTAAGTGGGCGGCGCCCCCCAAAAGGGGGCGTGGTACTGAAATAGGGACACAACGGAAACATTCGCCACGGGATGTTGATGACTTTTTTCTCGCTAGGTTTCGCTGCTTGTTTATTTTTGCAGCTCCAACAGTAAAGAGATATTTTAATTATACTTTTTTTTTTTTTGGGTTGGACAAGCTGAGACAATTCAAAAATGGGGCCGTTTTCATAAATAACAATTATTAATTTATTAAATTTTACTTTGAATAATGTTTATTAAAAGCGATTTAAAATTTTAAATTGGCAAAAGAAAAAGATTTTCACACAAGAAAGCTATAAGCGGCAATATTTTACTATTTTTTTTTAAATATTTACTAAATGTGAACATATAAATTTCTTTACTTTCCCCTTTTTGACTTTCCTTTTAAAATTGTTACCCAAATAGGTTCTAGCTTCAGATTAACTTTAGAATTGAGTCCATGAGCTTAAAAAATCCCAAAATATTCTTTATTAACTAAGATACATTTCTCATTTTATATTATATATATTTTATAAAATTTGTTTATTTTGGTTGTGGTTATTTAAATGGTAATGGTTTTTTTTCTATGAAATTATAGCTTCATTTTATTTTAAATATTTTACCTATAATGCTTTTTAGTTAAAGATTTCCCTAATGGTTTTGGGCTTATCAATATAATATAACTTTTAAGATATTATCTGACTTTCTTTCTCTGTTTACTGACTCTGTAGACGCTGGAAATGCGACACACACAAATGGCACAAATGCCAAGGACTCGCAGGCAACAGGCCGCGATTCCGGAGATATAGCCCTGATAGTGATTGGAGCGTTAACAGCGGCAACAGCTGTGCTAGCGGTAAGTACAGCGCACTTTAGGCCAACTAAACAAACAGAATTTTAACTTTTCTCTCCATGTTCAGCTCTCCTACGTGCTTATCAAAAAGTATCCCAAGCGCGGCAACACAATGAACTTTGTGAATCCGACATACAACAAGACCACAGAGGATACGTTCAGCCTGGAAAAGAATGCGCCGATCAACAGATACGCCTCGGCGATCGAAGAAGAGGTAAGCGGGTCAGGGCCAAACCCAAATGATTTTAGCTATGTGAGATTTTAAGCCAATCGATTGGCAGAAAATTAATTGAACTTAGCTTAAGCTAGAACTAAATGTTGTACATAGATGGCCAAGTAGCTAAGTTTGTGTGTGGCAGCTATTTAAGTTAATTGTTTAGGACTAAGATTTACACTAAGCATAAGTTAGATTGAGTGTTCAAATTTAACATTCGCATAAACCTATCATATCTCCAACAACTTAATATCATATAAAAGTGTTATAAATAATAGATATCAGATATAGACACAAAAAAAAAACAAATTCTCAACAAGTTGTGACAGTTTTTTCAAAGAATTATTTTATTTCAAAATTTATAGAAAAATGTTTTTAAAAATTGTTCAAGTTGTCAAGAATATATAAAAGGGTTCAGCAATGACAACTAATGTTTTCGGAACTAATTAAAAAAACGATTTAATTAAGTTCTCCAGCCGCACAGTGTCCGATGAAAAGTTTCGAATGCCCTCAGCCAATTTATCGCTGGCCATTTGATCGTCGTTCATTAGCCAACGAAACTTGTTCTCGTACAGACACATTCGCTTAATATCCGACTGCTTTTTGGCACAGGCAACCGTTAGTTGAGTTGTCACCTCGGTTTCATGATCGTTTTCCAACTCCTTGAGCAGGGAGGGCGCAATGGTCAACAGATCACAACCGGCCAAGGCTTTAATCTCGCCCGCATTGCGAAACGAGGCGCCCATGATGGCAGTTTTATGGTCAAACTTCTTAAAGTAATTGTAGATATTTTTGACCGATACAACGCCCGGATCGTCATGGGACCCAAACGCTTTGGCATTCTTCTGCGCCATATGCCAATCGAGAATGCGGCCCACAAAGGGCGAGATTAAAGTGACGCCTGCGTCTGCGCTGGCCACAGCCTGAACCAGCGAAAAGATCAACGTAATATTGCAGTGGACAAAATGCTCCTTTTCCAAAATTTCGGCCGCTCTAATGCCCTCCCAGGTGCCGGCCAGTTTAATGAGGATACGCTCCTTGGGCACGCCATAGGTTTTGTATAGGCCAATCAATTTCAATGCCTTCTCCACGCTTCGCTCCGTGTCGAACGAGAGACGCGCATCGATTTCGGTCGAAACGCGTCCCGGCACAATCTTTAAAATCTCACAGCCAAACAGTACGTACAAATAGTCTATGGCCTTATCGATGCGATTGCAGATCGAGCCCTCCCTGCTGTTCCCATACCCGACAGCGCTGTGCAATAGATTCTGATAGCGTTCCATGGCGGCGGCCTTCAGGATCAGCGAGGGATTCGTCGTCGCATCTGTTGGCTTATAAATTTGAATCGCATCAAAGTCACTCGTATCGGCGACTACGGTTGTCACCCGCTTCAGCTGTTCCAAAGCGGAAATTTTGCTTAACCCTTTTATGTTCATTTTTTATGTTTTCCTACAAAACGAATAAATTTGAAAAATTATTTTTAAAATGTTTGGCATTTGTTCAGTTGCTGTCGGTGCTCTATAAAATTAAGTTTTTTGATATCCCCGACAATTATCGAAAGCTTAAGATAGTTAATGTTACGTATGCAAATAGGATATAAAGATGGTATCCTTTAACACTGCCTCAACGCCTAACACACAGCCAATTACCCGCTTTTCACATTTAATTAAGACACTTTTGCACACACACACACACACTTACGAGCTGTGCATAATCCCATAAGCGTATTTATTTACGAATATTTATTTATGAATTTCACACGCTGCGAGCGATAAAAGCCAAAGTGAAAAGCCCAAAGGCGAAGCTCGTTAACCAGTTTATTAGTAAATAGAAGGTAAGTTTTGTGGTAATTTTTATTAGTTACCGTTTAAATAGTTTTATTGCGATTTTAAATGTTTTATAATTTATGGGTTGGCCCAAAAAGCCGCAGGCGAAATATCTTTTGTTGAAAACCAAACCAAACTCAAAACGCAGCATTTTGGGCCCAGCTAATTGGCCCTGGCCCATTGTAATTCAATGCAATCAAAGCGCGCCGTATCAATTGACCAATTAACCAAAAATGGCCAATTAAAATGCGTCAATAGACCGTCAAAATGTCCACCCATTTATGGCCCAATCACGAGCCAACAACAGCTAAATGCATCTCACATAATTTACTAAATATATTCAAATATATATTTAAAATAAATTGAATTTCGCATTCGACTACCTGCTGTCATTTTTAATTAGGGCGCTTAATTTTGTTGCTGGCAGAGCGAGCAACAAAAGCACCGAAAATAATTATGCTAAATTAAACAAAATGTCATTAAGCGAGATTTTCCCATTTGCGGTTGGTTGCCGCTAAAAAAAAAAATGTTGCATACAAAATTAATGCAAATATTTAGCGCAAATCTGTGTTTTGCCTTTTTTTGTTTGGTTTCAATATATAGAATATTTTATAATTATTTAAGCTGCATAGTGTGGTATTAATAAATTATTCGATTTTCAATTATAAATTGCATTATCCTATTATTTATTTTTTTTATTATTATGATAATATTAGCATTATTAAATGCGATTAAGTTTTTTGTTCGATTCGCGTTTTTATTTAATTATTTAATGTGCCAGAAACAGCATTAATTGGACTTTTTTTATTAAATAATAATTACAATTAAAGCTTTTGTTTTAGGCAAAAGTCGGTCAAGATTTTTTGTATAGTTTATTTTTTTTTTTTTTGTAATACAATATTTAAAAATTATTTAAGCTTTTTACTATAAGTTATTTAGATCTTTTTCTATATATTAGTATCTTAGTTCTTAAACAACTTCTCTTACAATATTTTCATAACTTTGCTTTCTCTTCTTTCCCTCAGGCACCGCTGCGTGAAGCGGGCACAGAATGTGTCTGAAAGACACCATATGTAAGCCATATTTAAATGAGACATATCCAGAACGACTGCACTTATCAGAAGCATCAGCCAAGAAAGCAAAAGCAACAGCAACAACAACAACAAATAACTACTATTATAAAGTCCTTTAAGTTTAAGGCACCGCACTCAAAGAAACAAAGAGCAAAACTTTTGTTTAGCAAGTAGAAAATAGCATGCCAAAAAAAACAACAACAACAACAACAGCAACAGCAATAGCAACAAAAACATTAAGCAACCCACAACAGCACAAGAAATTTCAATAGCAAGAACTACAACTAAATATTATCATGGGGGAAAAGAAAATACTCAACAAATTCAATTTGTTGCCTAGTTTAAAATTTAATTTTATATTTAATTTAAAAGGCACATAAGACACGCCCACATTCACACGCCCACAAACTAATACGCAAACTTTTTCTAGGCGCAACGTTTTGACATCAACTAAAAGCGTCAAGAGAAACAACAAACACACACAACAACAACAACACACACACATATGTATGTACATTCAAAGCCAAACACACAAACTCATACACACACACACACACACAGAGACCAACCCACACACTTACACAGGAGCGAGGCACAGCCCTGAACTCAACCTTTCGATTTAAGTTCGTGAATCAAATTGTAAAAAGTTAAAAATATGCAAAAGCGTCGTTTTTGAAGTTAAAACAAGACAAAATTGAAGTCGAAGAAAAAACGTACATATAAATTGAAATATATGTAAACTATGAATATTATAAAGTTTAGATAAATATTTTTGGTTTAAAAATAAAGAATAATGAACAAGATATATTAAATAAAAAACTAAAAAATTAATTAGCACAAAAGTTGGTTCAAATTTAGCAAAATGTTTAAAACAAATTTCTTATGTAAATACATTTTCGGAAAAAATGCAAAAGTAATTACAAAAAGTTCGAAATATTTAGACTAAATATACAAAAAAAAATTAAATCTTTAAAAAATTTACAACACTTTTGTTGTTCATAAATCGCTCGTTTTTGTTTATGTTTTTGGGTATTCAGAACAATTTGCTGTGATCATTTAAAACATATTTTAAAAATAATATTTCACAATAAATTAATTAATAATTTACACATTTATTCAACTGCTTCTCATTGATTTAGTATGTAGTATACATTTTAAAATTCAACAATTATTATTTATTACAAAAAACACCAAAAAAATAGCAAAAAAAATTAAATCAGTTTTGGTTCCTATTAAAAACTATACAGCAGAATTTGGTAACTTAAAGATATTTTAGAAAATTTATTTAAATATGTGTAATGGTTTTTTAATTTATTAGCTAACTGGTTAATAAAAAATGATACATGTCAATAACTAATTACAATTAAAATTAAAGCAAACAACAAAAATCATTAAAATAATGTAAAATGTGAAAAATAAAGTGAATTTTAAAACAATACAAAAAAAGTTTATTCACTGATTTTATGGGAATTTTTCGGCTAAGCTAAGGATAAAGTCTCGGAGTATTGAAGTCTATAATCCAATAACCCAGCGAGTGCTTGATTGAATCAAAAGTGTTCAGATATAAAAAATCCCACTAAATCCCACAGAACCTCCAACTCTTAATACCCATAACCGCAAGGCTCCAAGCTCGGCTGGCATTTAATATTTTTTGGCTTTATCAAATAGACATAAATAAAATTAAATATAAACTGTCCCGAACCAAAACTCCCATTAGAGCAGAGAATGGCCAAGGGATATTAAAGCGATGTCGCTTTAGCTGTGATTCGGCCAATAGACGGCAAGTTAAGCCGTCTGGCAATTGGGCTCACAACTTAATAGCCTTGACACCAACACCAGCTCGACTCTTGGCTTTTAGCTCGCACACACACACACAGACACATGAATTATTAAACGCCATTGGACAACAGCTCCAATTATTTCACATGAGGGCGCATCAATACGCAATGAAGACGAACATTCAATTGGCCAGCAGGAAGCAGGCGGAGGGCAGTACGAGCAGAAGCAGCTATCAATAGCCGTAGCAAAGTTGGCCGAAATTAACAGATTGCGTATACGCAACTGAAACTGAAACTGAGACTGAAACTAAATGTAAGCAGAGTCGAACTCGCACTCGCAAATGGTCATAACACACAAAGCAATTTTGGCGTGGCCAGCAGTATTTTTAATTTTTCCCGTGTGGCCTACAAATGCTTACCAATCGCAAGCCATAGTTGACCATAGCTGTCTGTGTGTGTGTATGTGTGTGTTGGGGGGAAAACTTTGCTTAATTTATGTGCGCAAATTATCAGCGAACCTTCGGGCAAAGTCAAACGCAGCGATTTTTGTGCCCAAATGCCAAATAAATGCGATTTTTGTTTATATACCCTAAGGTCGTTAAATAAGCTTAGGTGTGGGTATATTGTATACATGGTTGAGCATGTAACGAATGATACTATATAAATTAAATACTAAAATTCTAGATTTAGATATTAAAATACTAAATGAACTGAAAGGAGATATAAACATAATATAATTTTTTTATGAATATATAAGAAAAATAAAAAATATAAAATAACTCAGCTTTTTATATCTTTGAAAGATTATTTTTTTAGAATAATATATTAGAATAATATATGATAGATATACTAAGGTATTTTGTGGCAGCACTAAATTATATATATATTTATTATTATTATATTATATATATTTATAATTATTATTTATTATTATACAAAATATGCAGTTGAATATGTAATCTCTTTAGTCTTAGTCTTAGACCTAGTCTTAGTCTGTAGCTTAACTTGCCGTCGAGCAATCTCTTCCAGCGCAAACTTCACCCATTTTTTTGTGCTGCCCTTCGATGCCTTCATATAATTTATGTGCGGCGCCATTATTATTGTTTATTGGCGGCCCGGAAAACGACGGGCGGCTGTCAACGGAGCGGATGTAAGCAAAAAAGCCGCTTACAGCAATTCGATATCCAATTATACCGATTTGCGGGGCGCAACAAGCCAGCATAAAGCTGTGATAATTTCATTGGCTGCTTAACAGTTTTAAGTTGCATCAGTATGTGTGTGTGTGTGTGTGTGTGTGGGGCATAAAGATCTGCAAGCATGTGGGGCATGCAACCGATGCTAAATTGCGCTGGCAAACACATATAGAAAGAGGACACGTGCAAACTCAACTGGCCAAATCTGCAATTCAGCCGGAACAGCATACATTCTGGTCGCTTTCTCGCCGCGGGCGCTGCACAACAGCAATTGCTAAAGCAAAATACACAGAACCTCCCCCCCCCCCTTTCCCCCCCTTCCCAACGACCTCCTTTGCCACCCTGGAAATCCAATGAGGCGCAACATCTGCTGCTGTGACTGTGGCAAAGAATGTGGCAAACGGCAAATGTGGTCGAGTTCTCTCTGTGTGTGTGTGTGTGTGTGTGTGTGTGTGTGCGGCATGCAACTCTGTGTGACTTATGATGCAAGCAACATGTCCGCCCCCGGCGGTAACTGTACCGCACTCGGTTTAGTGATGGCCAGTCAGCGATAACAAGTTGACTGCCAGCTGAAAAGCGAGTCGAGCTCTCGCTTTTCTCTAACATTTATCAAGTGTCAAAGATTGACTTCACAAATGTCGAGCATGTCGTAATGTTGCTCATATTTGTAAAAGCTTTTACGCCACCAAGAGTAATCGATACTTTACTCAAATTGTTATCGAAAGAGATGGGAGTGGAAAGTAATCGAAGTTGAACTCGAAAAGAGCAGTTTGAGAAAAGTGAGTAGTGATCTTAATAAGAAATTAAGGTATCGATGCTTTACTTATAAAGTATTTATAGCTTTGTCAATTTTTAATCAATTCAAATTCGATTATGAAAACCTACTTAAGTTACTAAAAATTTAATGAGATGTTGCTTAATTTATCAAAAGGCAATTACATCTATAAATATTTAAGTTAGTTGATAATAAAGTAAAGTATCTTGAAATGCCATCAAAAGCCTTGACTCTTAATAAACTCAATATTATATATATATGGTATTACTTCCTATAGTAATAAACAAATTTTAGCTAATAATAGATCGATATTTTCCATAGTATTCCAACATTAATCAGCTTTCATTTTAGTTACACATAAATCTGTGCAATTTCTCTTTGGAAAAGTGTTTCCCTTGCTATCGTCCTTAGTCCTTGCGGACGCTATTACCACACACAGAGTATGCAACAAGAAGAACATTGGCAATTTTCATTTGTAATCAAGTCGATATTACAACGACTTCTGCAGCCAGGCCCAAACATGAGATCTGTATCGCAATGCACGGCAAGCTTGGTTGGCATTGTTATCGCCGCCTTTGTCCGACTGGACCAACCAAATAGTAGCACAGTGAAATCCTGATTACAGAATAGAGACCAGCCGCTTTCATACGTTCGTATTCTAAGTGGCCCGAATCAGCGGCCAACACAAGCCATCGAAGCGGTATATTATCAGTTGCCCAACTGGCCAGCAGCTGCCCCCTTGCTGTTGCAAGTCACCATGTTTGTGCAGCTTTTCAATGCGCTCGTGTGTGTGTATGTGTGTGTGTGTGTGTGTGTGTGCGCGCGTTTGTGTATTTGTGGAATGCCCGAAGCTAGTTGCATGCCACTTGCACACAAGGTTAGGCAGCAAGTTCATACGCCAAATATGCTGAGGCCACATGATGGCCAACGCGTGCTGGGATGAGTGAATGCGGACGTGGGAGGAATAGGGTGCCAATGCCAGTGGCCAGTGGGCAGTGGCCAGTGGCCAGTGGAAATGCCCGCTGCGTCTTACACATCGCACAGGTTGTTGGCTTGTTTGCACCACGTTCTGAATAATGGATATGTATCGTGCCACATTGAATGCCCCAGCCCGTGAGTGACATAACATGAGAATTTGGCCGCATGCTTGCAAATGTTTTCCGAATTGTTAATGTAATTACGCCTGAAAGCCTCCGCTCTTTGCCAGCACAGGTTCCAAGGGCCGCCAACTTACGGACTAACCAGGTTAATCAAGTCAAGTCGATAAGCAGGTGTGTGTTTATGTTAAAGTGTGTGTGTGTGTGAGTTTAAAATGAATTTGCCGACTCATTGGAGAGTTTGACTTGGCAGCTTGGCAATTTGCCTAATTGCTGTTTGGACCTCTTCATCGGTGTGAATGTGTGTGAGAGAGAGAGAGAGCGCGCTTCATCACAAAGATTGCGACAGAGATGGAGCGACTAATATCTGCATGGAAATTTTTCTAATCAAGCGATGAGTTTTTGCCTTCATTTTGACACAGTATAAAATAACTTTGCAGACAGCGGCAGAGCGTGCGGAAAATTCATCAGCCCCAAAGGCAACTGAATGAAGTCAAATGCTTCGCAGCATGGGTACAAAGCCAAAAGAGGCGGTGGGCGGGGCACACTTTGTGCGTTTTGTGTGACATGGAAAAATGGTTACAAAATGGCGGCAGCTGACACAACAAACAAACATGCATGCAAGCGTATGTGCGAGTGTGTGGGTGTGTGTCTATGTGTGTGTGTGTGTTGGACACACGCAGCGTCTCGGCCTTGATGCAAACTGTCGCCTGTCTCTCGCGTTTTTTCCTTTTCCTCGTCCTTTCACTTTCTTTTCTTCCCTTCCCCTCCCCGCCACATTCAACATTTTTTTTTTACGTCTTGTGTTAAAAGTTTGCAATGTTTTATACTCTTTGCAAGGTTAACATAAATATTTAATTTGCCTTGACAGCTTATGCAAGTGAGCTACAAAAATGATGTTCTTCAAATTGCATTTATGCAGTGTTAAAAACAATGTTATTTAAAGATACAATTGAGCTGAAATGGAGATAAAAGTATATTAATTAAAAGAAACTAATTTACATCATACAAAAGCAGTTTAATTTAATTAAAAATTTAAATTAATAAGTACTCAGCTTTTCTGTAATAATCAACATATATATTTTACCAAGAACATATACTTATATCATATATCAGTTGTTATCTTTTGCGACTTTTAGAGAGCATTCAAATTAAGCTTCATTTTCTGGTGTCACGTTTTTTCTCATTTACCCCGCGCTGGCCTCAACTTAACCTCACAGCCAGATACGTATATGTATTTGTATGTCTGTGCGTTTATATAATATCGGATTTGTTGAAAATTTTAAAATAAAAAACAAAAAAAAAAAAAAAAAAAAAAAAAAAAAAAAAAAAAAAAAAAAAAAAAAAAAAAAAAAATGGAAAAAGTTTACTGCGTTTGGCAGCAGCTTGCAGTTTCTGAATGCTGTGTGAGACTGAGTGTGTGTGTGTGTGTGTGCCAGCATTTTGTTAACACATTAACATGTGTGCGTGACACGATTTACAGTAGCTAAGGCCAGCAGCAAACAAAGAGCAGCTGCAGCAGAAAGACGTCCGCATTTGTTGCCATTTGCAGCCACTTGATAAAATAATGTTGCATACTTCGTGGGGCAACCGAAATGCAGCCAAAAACTAATTAAACGCTCCAAAGGAATTGACCAAACAAATAAATACACATAATGCGTGTATAAATCAACACGAGAGAAGCCAGAGAAATTAATTACATTTAATCAACTGCCAGCGGTCAGTGTCAAAATTAATTTGCAAAAGTTATTTGCACCAAATCTGTATACAACTGCAGCCTCAACAAGACAGTGTGAATACTTGGGGTGTATGTGTGTGTGTGTGAGTGTGTGTGTGGCATTTGTTCAATCGCATGTAGGTGACAGACGGAACAGCAGGTGAATTGTCTGGACAGCACGTTTAATACCAAAATTGACATTAAATTGCTTGTGACCTGCAACCAGCAGCGATTTTGCTCCAGCTGCTGTTCCTGATGTTATCGACTTTTACGACAATTCCAATAAAGTTACAGCCCAGACAATATTCCACGCCTGCCACTGACATCCCGAAGGACTTCGGGTGTTTGGCGGGGGGGGGGGGGGGGGGGGGGGGGGGGGGGGGGGTTTGAGGAGCGTGCCCTAAAAATGACAAAACGGCTTTTGTGCAAATTATTGAAAGATTGTTGCAAGTTGTGTGCGTGGAAATACTGTGACCGCTGCTCGAGGCCATAGAATGGAATATTTCTAACATTTATACGTGCTTGATATGACTATAAAATAAGGCTAACTATGAATATCTATATAATACTATGCTTTAAAAATATTATTTCATATTACTATATTTTACTTTGTATATCAAGGTCTAAACAAAACAAATTTTTTTTTATCATTTCATTTAATTTATTTATTAAATATGAAATCGTAAAAATTGTAATTAAAGCTTAAACAGAAAATTAGTTTTATGTAGGAAAATCTCACAGACAAATTACAACTTTTTCTCAAACCAGATCAAAATCCATTAAATAAATTCATAAAGCAATGATTTCTTTTTTAAATAAGCTTCTAATACTTTAGAATTACTTATTTAAGTTTAAAACATATTTATTTAAAAGAACAACTGGCACATTTACTTTGGGGAGTTAAAGGTCATGTTTCAAGAGCTCTCGTTTACAAAAAGTTTGACAGACACAAAGTTCAAATACTGACGAGGGCCAAGTGAAAGGTAAAGGATATTTGTAGTCCATAAGTAACACAAGACGCGAAACAAAAATTATATAACAATTCAGCACATTTGAGCAGACAAAGCCCCATTTTTGTTAAATCATCAGTTGAACCTTTTAAATATCAAGTTTGTTATATTGTTGATATGTTTCTAATAAACACATTGTATTTCAAGCCAAAAACTCATCTTAATAGAATAACTCTGGTCACACTGTTTGGCCACTTGAAGTGGCAGGTGGCGAAAGTGTGTGCGACGCACTTGGCTAATGTTATTTTATTATTACTTTTTGTGACATGGCACAACAATTGTCAACAATTGGATGAGACTCGCCTCGACTACCATTAATTTTGGCATTGACTTTGCTTTTCGGCCCAAAATGAAGCTGTTTGGCATTGTCGGACACTCGAACACGCGCTGCCAACTCCTTGCTCCTTGCTCCTTGCGCCTTGCTCCTTGCGCCTTGCGCCCCGAAATAGACTTGAATATTGGCATGTCATCGAGAGTGTTTACTGGCCGAAACGTTGCTGTGGCATGAGTAAGCGTTCTGGCTTAAGTATGGCCAGTTGAGAGCTGCATGAGTTGAGTTTCCCTTTGGCCACGCTCTTCTTCTTCACTTACGTCACGCAAATGTGTTACGTAATTGTCATAACGGCAACCAGCTCGACGTATAAGCAATTCCCTGAACAAACTAGCTGACCAAAAGGCCGGAAAAATCCCAAAGTCCCTCCAGTCCGAAGACAGACCAAAAAAATAAATAAAAAAGTAGAACAAAACAAAAAGAAAACTGAAAAACATGACAAAGAAACAAAAACAACAAAAAACAAAACCAAAAACTAATTTAAAATGACCTTATAGTCCGCACAATAGACAAGCCGCATTACATGTGCGCTTGTGGGCGTATTTGCCAGCCACACATACTTAACTTCATTTGTAAGTGCGAGGGTTGCACGAGAAGTTGCGAACTTGATTGAGGCAATTGATTGTGTGTATAAAGCATTTGTAGGGTTCGCAAATATATAGAGCTGCGGCAAGAAAAATAGCACCATGACATACATTTTTCTTTACATTAAGAATGTGAACGTTGAACATTTTAGGCGGCAACAAAAATAGCACTGTTTCAAAAATAACTTAAGAAAAAGAAAAAAATAGGACTTAAATAATGTTTAAGTTATGTATAAAAAATTAAATAATTAAAAAAAAAATATATATATATATATAAAAATACTAATTATTCCAACTCAAATAATAAAAATAAGAATTTTTGATTATTGATTGTTAATAAAATTATTGTTAGTTAAAAATAAATATAATCTCATCTTCATCTTAATCATCATCATTGGCAGTTAAAATAATATTTAATTTATATAATGTAATATTTTATATAAAGAAAAGCTTGCTTATTTTTATATATACTTATAAACAACAAGAACCATTAATAATTAAATTACACAATTGCATTTTTAAGGTGCTAATAGAATAAAATAAATAAAATATTTTATTTAAAAGTATTTTATTTTATTTAAATAAAAATTAATATTATTGTTACCCCAAAAAAACAATCAACAAGTATCTTAAAGTATTATTTAATATATTATACACGTTTTTAATTTCACTCCTTACTTCCGCTCAATTGCCCAAACTACTCGAACCACCCAAAACGCCCAGCGCGCGTATTCTTATTGCCTACTTTTTGGGGCAGCATTTCCGCCACTGCAGTTGTTTTCATTCATAGTTCAGACAGCTGCCGGCCACACACCCCATGCACACCTCATTCAGCCGAATTCCTTCATCCCCAAACCATCTTGATCTTGGCTTTAGGGCGCGTTCTGCTGACCAACTGGACAACAGTGAGAGGGGAAGGGTGGCGAAGTTTGTAGGGCTGCCTCTTAACATTTTGGGTCCACCCACATTTAATGCTGGTATTTCATTGCAATAATTTTTCCTTTTCGCCATGCTTACGCTTTGCCTTTGGTTTGGTTTTCGTTTTCGCTTTGGCTTGTTGTGCTTTGGTCCGCTTTGGTTGGCTTTACTTATATATTCTTTTTGCTATTTTAGTTTTCTAACCAACAAAACAAATTGAATCACGTTCGCCAGGGAGAGAAACGTGAGTATTTTATTTTTTCCCGTTAAACATTTTCATTTTTCTTGCTAGCAAAAAAAAAAAAAAACCAAACAAAAATAAAGAGAAAAACCATCTCAGCCTTGCAATACAAGTTGTTTTGTCTGATAATGATGCCATGGGGCCAACTGAGCTGTTGTTGTTTTTGTTGTTGCTGCTGCTCCCAGTGGCTGTTGAGTGTTGGCCACCAGACCATGGCCAACACAATCATTTGGCTCACATCATATATAGTTTGCGTGTGTGTGTATGTATTTTTGTTTATTAAAAAGAGATTGGCGAAGAAATTTTTGTCATGCCCAAACAGAGATCCCCGTTCGGACCATTCATCATCATTTCTGGCCTGATGATTTTATTTTGATTTCGGTTGCAAAACGTTTGGGGATTACCAGCCTAATGATTTTATTATAGTTATCAAACCAACGCACACACACACACACACACACATAGTTATCCACATTGATTGATGGTCGACGGCTTTGCGGTTCGGTTCATTGTCTCATTCATTCATTCATTTATTGCCAGTTCAAGTGAGGCATCATTTAAGTGTTGCTTTATTATATTAAAAGCACATTAATGCCGGTCAGGTCTAATATATGGAAATTCTTTTAAATTCGCAATAAACTGCCCCTTGTTCTTTGGGGGGAGTCTTCAACAATGGCCATAGACCAAAAGTCGAAACGTCAAACAAGGACCAAACAATTTGAGACTCAAAATCAGCGCAGCCCGAACAAAGTTTTCTGCGGCAACACTTTGCCATTGTCTAGGGTTGCCTTCAACTTATGCGACTGCTAAATACGCTACTATTCAAATTATATGCAATTTTAAAATAATTTGTAAATAAATTTATGTTAATTTATAGCTAACTATTTAAATTCCACAATTTTCTACAATAGAGAAACATTTTTGAGCACCTGCAAAATTGCTGAGAAAACAAAAATAAGACCACGCCTACAATTTACATCCTTCCACAGCTAAAATAAATTACCTTTAGGCATGTTATACTCTCAATTATGCCATCAATTTTCAGTTAAATGTAAAACTCACGCCTCGAGCAATTGAAAACAATAGAAAGTTGCACAGATTGTTTATCAAGATGCCACAAAATAATAAACAATGAATAACTTTGCCTTTAAAATATTTAGCAAAGCATATAAAATGAAATAAAATATATAAAATATTATGTGTGGAAAGAAATTTCAATCATTTTATAGACAGTTAAGTTAAGTTTTATTTAAGGTCAACTCCAACTAAAAGTTGAGTGTAGGGTATTGGGCGAGCATAAACTAAAGCATGGCCCGCAGCATGGTGCCACTTTGACTGACTGCCACGCCCACTGGCGACGCCCCTTGCCGCAAGAGTGTAGCTGTGTGGCGCTAGCACATAGTCGTAATTACGCGCAACTTTCGACAAGTGTCGCCAGAGAAATCGCCAGCGTCCCGCCGGCGTTAGTGGGTGCTCAACGTGTCCTTTGGGCGCCGGCTGCTAACTTTCTTTTGGCAGGGGCTCGGGCATCTTTTGATGTTGCCACAGAAAGCGCACATGGCGAGCGAAGGCAGCTGCGGTTTAATCTTCTTTTAAATTGTACCAGGGGAGGGCGAGGACGGGAACAGGGACGGGGACGGGAAGGGGGCCGGGGGCGGCAATACAACAGCATGGGCCAAAAGTTTGCCGCCACTTGGTGTTTGATAAGTTAGAACAAAAAGCGGGCAGGATGCGGCTAGAAGCAGAAGCCGGAGCTGATGCAGGAGCGGGCACGGATTCGGAGCGGGCGTCGGAGCGGGAGCGGAAGCCGAAAATAGTTGAGAATTCTTTGTGGGGAAAAGTCATTGTTACACTTTTGCGGCACTGCTGTTATTTTTCACTCTAATTAGCCGTCATTGGTTTGTGATTTGTGGGCGAGTGCGCCATGAAACACCTGCTGGACAAAAACTTTCTGGCCATTTCTGGCCACACAAAAACGTTGGCCAGTAATTTGCCGTAGATTTTGATTTACTTACAGCCACATAAATCGTAAAGGCCAATAGTTCGTTAGCTCCACTTGACCAATTTTACAGTTTTCGTTTGGCTTTAATCATTTGACCCACTAGCAAGAAATGGCCGCAAATAATTTACAGCAAATGACTTGGCCAAAATGTATGCAGAGCAGAGACCGCATTAACCAAAGACCGAGTTAAGTATTTAATTAAATTAAATACAAAACTACGAGAGAGAGAGAGAAAGCGAATGTACTGACCGACAGTTTTGGGCTTTTATGTTCGGTCTTTAAAACGTACGTAAATCATTTAAGGCACAAACCAGACCCAAAAAGCAAACCAGGCTAATGGGCAACGGTTAATGCGATTTCGGCTACTGCCTTTTCTCATTGTCCAAACCGATCACGCCTGCCATTTGTGTGGCCACATTAAAATAGACTAAAATGCGCAGCAGCCTCTGCCTTTATGGCCACTTAATGTAAAACAGTTAATTAGCAACACTCACATACACACACACACACACAAACGCACACAGGCGCACTTCCGTTGGCCATGCAAAATGGCCGCCATTTTTACTGCCGCTGACATTTTCGCCATCTTAACTGGCAGGTGGCCGCTGCCTTCGCCGCCGCCGACGACCTTCTGAAGAGGCAGCAAATTACTTTTGATTAATGAAGCGCATTGAGGCGGGCAAAAGTTGTTAAAAAAAAGTCAATCAGCGAACAGAACTGTGTAGTTAAAGCCGACAGAAAAATGGTCTCGACATAGTGATTCTAGTTTAAATGTTTCTAAAAGAAAACTTATATTAAAAACTCTGTCCTATCTCTTATGTTTTTCCTCATAGCATGCCATGATAAAAATTTAATGTGAAAATTAATATTTTCATAAAATATGAAATTAATTTTTTTTACCAAAAAGTTAAGCCTCAGGTTAATGCACTTAATGGGTACTTTACGCATAGTTATCGCCCTAAGAGATGAATTTCAATTAGTTAACAAAAAACAGTTAAAATAATACACATTTTTAATAAACTTATCGAGACTTCAGTCTTATGTACTCTTTTATTTTATTTTCCAGCACAGCACAGCAAGCTTAATGTTAAAGCTATTATGCTTTGGCTGCTCTACCTTTTACACCCGCGTTTCGGTGATAATAGCTGATTGCATGCTACTCAGCTACTCAGTGGCAGTGGCAGTGGCAGTGGCAGTGGCAGGAATTGAGGATGTCAAAAATTAACATGCTTTTGTCCATACAATATAATGCCTGACATGCCATTACATTATTGTTGTTGTTGTTGCTGTTGTGCCCTTTGTTGCGCTCATTGCTGTTGCTGTTGCACTTTACTGGCAATGCCGTTTGTGAGCGTGTTAGAGTAAGATAGCCAGCGAGCTACTCAACTGTCTGGCATTGCCTCAAGGCCTGCAATTTCTCTGGCAAGCTACTTTTGTCGCCTTGTCCTTGTCGTAATTATGAACTTAACTGTGAACTGGCAGGCGAGCAGCCTGGGGCGTGCCGCCAGCGCAAGCAGCGCCAACAAGGTGGCTGGTGGGCGGTGCCTGCAACAGCAATGTCATATTGTATTAATATTTAATGGACGCAATTCCAGCGTTGCGCTCTGATTTTTAATTGAGCAAATTTACAAGCGTGCAGCTGCATTTATTTATGTTACTTTTTTTTCCTTCGTGATGTATTTGCTTTTTTGTACTGCACTGCACAAATATGTATGCAAGGGTTATTATTCACAAATGCATTGGTGTTTAAAATCAACGCTTGTCGGTATTTAAATAAATGAGCAGCTGCTCGTACTTGCCCTTATTGGCTCTCATTAAAAGCGCTGCACAGATTCTTTGCGCTACTTTCACTTTATTCATTAGCTGCGGCTGCCTGCCATCATACGGCTGAGGATAAGGCCATGGCCATGCTAAAGTTTATATAAAGTAATAAACGTTTACCGCGAATTCATTTGCATATCCAAGGCGCTTGCCAGTGGCCTCTTTCGGCAAGTGAGCGCATAATTAAATTTAATCCAATTAAATGACAGACAAGTACAGTTAACGGCGGCCGGCCTTGCTGTCCTTTGCGGCTGACTGGGCTTATTAATGAAAAACATTTTTAAATATGCATTTCTGTCTTATTTGCGTTGCCTGACTTTAACGACTGGTTTATTATTAAAGGTAAACGTCATGACAAACAGCATAAATAAACATAATGTGGCGCAAGGTCACAAGGCCTAAACAAACACAAAATATTTTACATTTTAAATGTGCGCGCCAAGCGACAGTTGATGTTATTTGCACAGAGTTGCCACTGTGTCTGATGAAGAGCAGCTGACAGCAATTGCAAAGAAAAAAGGTGGCAGCCTTCCGTGGCCGACTTGTGTAATTGAAAACATTCGGCAATCTTTAAATTGTTACAAATTTTTAATTAATGTAATTTTGGAACCACAGTACGTACACACAAGCTGTGTTTGTACTGCCCCACACACATAGGCAGCACGCGGACAACAAATGGTAGGATAACACCAAGAGCAAATGCCCCCACGCGGGGGGTTGTCAGTTTGCACCCGGCCAAGGCCGCTCGTGAACAAAAATAAACTCGTATTTTGTGTTTGTTTCTTGTTTTTTGCCAGTGCCTAAATAAGTATTGCAGTTCCGTTTTGTTTTGGGAATTGTAAGCTGTGCCAACGAGATGCTACCCGCCATCGTATTCCGGCAAATGCATCGTCCGCTCAGCGCCGGCGGCCTGCACCTTGGTGCAGCCACAACATTAAAACATGTGCTGGGCGTGGGCGGCAGTAGCTTCGTCAACTGCCTTAATCGCTACGCCGCTGCTACCGGCTTCATCCGCATCTCCTTTCTGGACATCAATCAGCGTCGCAACTGGGATGTGGCTCGACTTCGCCTCTATGCGGATGCCAAGAAGCAATCGCTGCATTTGCGCACGCTTCAGGGCCGGGATCTACTGCAGGGCGTCATCGATAAGCAGCGCGCCGAGTTCATAGAACGCAAGAACTTCCTGGTCGATGACATACGCGAGGCACGTCACAAGGTCCAAGAACGTGTGCGAGAAAAGATCGTTGAGATACGCGAGGAGCGCGAAAATATTATGACCATACCCAATATGCTCACAATAAGTCGTGCCATACTCTCGCCTTATATTGGCTATGTGATTGTCCAGGGCGACTTTACGCTGGGCATGAGCTTGCTAGTTGTAGCTGGAATAACAGATCTGGTGTGTTTTGTTTTTAAGTTTGTCCTGGAACTTTATTTAATACATGTTTCTTTGCAGCTTGATGGTCAGATTGCGCGCCGTTGGCCATCGCAAGCGAGCAAAGCTGGCTCCTTTCTGGATCCCATGGCCGATAAGCTGCTCATGGGCTCATTGGTCATTTCACTGTGCTACACCGAACTTATGCCCATGTGGCTGACCGGCATTGTTGTGTTCCGGGATGTCTTCCTCATAGCCGCAGGCTTTGTCATACGCTACATAAGTCTGCCACCGCCAGTGAGTTAACTCCTTAACTACGTGCGATATAGCATATCTCAATTCTTTATCTGTATGTTGCCGCTGCAGAAAACTTTTTCACGCTACTTCGACGCCACTCATGTGACCGCCCAATTGGAACCGACGTTCATCAGCAAGGTGAACACGGGCGTGCAGCTAGCCACGATTGGCATCAGTCTGGGCGCGCCCATTTGGAACTATATTGGTAGGGCATAACATTACGTTACACTCGCCCAAATCACAGTTTGGTTTAGGGTTAAAAACGTTTTCAACTGTTATTAGGCTGTGAACAGAGTACTGTGTGGTCGTATAAACCCGACTGCAACGTTTCTATTTGTTATTCAAACACATATCTTTTCATATTGATAGATCATCCGGCGCTACATGGACTTTGGTATCTAACGGGCGTTACAACTGTTGCTGCCGCGCTAAGCTATGTCATCAATAGACGCAATACTTTTAAGATTATACAGAAAAAGACGTAGAGCTGAGCATTTCAGCTATTATTATAAACAATAGTAATAGAACATCAACTGCAATGATTAGTATAGTCTTTTTGTAAAACAGTTAGATACTAATAAAATTATATATTTTGTTACCAAATTCTACATTCATTTTAAATTACTCATCTGTTGCTCAACCGTTACTGAGGGTGAACGCGTCGCTAGTGCTGCCAATTACTGCCATACTGCATGGGTTGGCAAGTGCTGCCATATTTATAGAAATATCGAACACTTTGACAGCGTCATATTGAATTTTATTGCTTTTTAGCCGTTTTCAGTGCTGTACAACGACAATTTTAAGCAGCGCGCATCATTTTGTTGTAATCGCATTAAAGAAATGTTTAAAACTCATTAAAGAAGATAAATATATAACAAACTGCCTGCAAAATGTTAGTGCTTTTGCCAAACAGTAACAAATAAAATAAAAAAAATGTATTATTTACAGGCCCAAAGCAAGCGAGAATACGATGCGCGAGCTGGAGAACATATTGAACGAGAGTGAAACCTATGCAGATCGTCTAGCGGCTTTTCTTAAACTGAAGACAGCACCCAAGCCTCAGGGCAACAATGGCTTTATGCTAGGCGATGTAGATATTTCATTTGATTTCGATGTGGATTTGGTTAAGCTGCCGCCAAAGCCGCAGCCGGCAGAAGCTGCAAAGGAAGCGGAAGCAGCCCAAAAGCAGCCGCTGCGCGAAATCACCAACTCAAACAATCCCCCAGCCGTAACTGAGCACAAGGCACAGCCCTCAGCTTCAGTCACATCACCCACACAAGAGAATACAGCAGCATCGCAGGCGAGGGCGTCGATAACATCGCCACGGAGATCATCAAGCCGCCGCAGCGTACCTGGCTCAGATCGACTGCGTCGTGTGGCCATCCATCGACGCTCCCGCAGCTGTGGCCGTCGCGATCTGCTGAAAGAGTTCAATGATGTGACCTCGAGCAGCTCAGAGTTTGTATGTATATCTCATATCTTAAAGGTTTTTTGTTGCTAATATATGTGTTTATTGCAGCTGCCTCCGATCAGCAGCACACCTGCAACGGAAAAGAAAACCAACGCCGAGCCACAACAGCCAATACAATCTGAGCCAACGCAAGCCTCAGTCGTCGCAGCACCTCTGCCCACTCAGCCTGTGCCGCCGTCTGACCAAATGACCTTCGTATCGCAGCGCTCCGCGACGCCTTCATTACAGAGTTCAACAACGACAGATAGCGGCGCCAAGCGACGCACCTACACAATTGAAATGGGACCCGAGCCGGGCCAGCTGCTTTTGTCGCCCTCGCATAAAGGAAGCCAGCACAGTTTGCGAGAGAACCTGTCGCAGCGGTCGCCCTCAAACTCCACTTACAACGTTTCACTAACACAGTCTCGTTTACGTCGGGCACAAGCAAAAGAGCAGGCAGAATTGTCCGCAGCTAATCTAAAGATTCTGGCACGCAATACGCCGGAACGTAATAGGTCACAATCACAACCCAATCCAGAGTACATTGTGCCCGAAACGCAGCAATTGCCGCAAGTGCTGCATAATTTGTCCAGCAACGCAATGATGGCACCTTTTATGGTTGTGCCCATGGCCTGTCTGAGTCCGCAAACTGCACAGACACCGGCACAAGCTCAAACACAAGTGAATACAGCCACCCAAGTGGTCGCACCATCGCCAGTTGCAACAAAGGCCAGTCGCAGCATACAAACCTCCAGCAGTCCGCCGCCTGTGGCCGTTCAGGACTTAATGGAAATAATGACGGACGATGAGAGCGCCGATGAGCTGCAGGCGAGTGCAGCGCCATTAAATCTAGCGCCTGCGGGCAGCCACACCAAAAGGCTACGTCAGACGCGGCAACGTGTGCAGCGTGTTGATAACTCAATGGAGCTGCTAGACTTACATCGCTCGCGCTCAAGGGTTACACGCAGTCGAGACAAATGCAAGCCACGGCAAACGGTGCTCAACAAACCATCCAGGGCGCCCATCAATGGAGAAGAGTTTGCCCGCGAGCTGGCACGCATGAGTAACTATGAGATCCTCGATTTACGCAAGCGCAACTCGATCGGCAAGCTGTATCCACTGAATGGGCATCGACAGAAGGCCAGGCAGCAACAGCTGGAGCTGGAGCAGCACATCGAATGGGAGATATTGCGGCGTAATCTGGAGGAGCCGGATGAGCAGGCTTTGCCCATGGTTACGCCAACGCCGCGTACAATCTCAACGGCAACAACTGTGTCAACATCCGAAAAGGCATCGTTTTCGGCTGCTTCATTTAGGCACTCACCAGCAGCACCGCCTACGGACTTTAGGGATAGCTCTGTGCTGGATCGCCACCTGGATAATTCCAAGCAACATCAGCGACGCTTGCGATACAGGCGGCATGAAACGCTTATGGTATGGAATCATTTCCTAAGCTAAATGTATAATTTAATCCAACATGTTTACTTTCTTGATATTAGCAAACGAGCGCTGCAGAAATAAGTTCACCAACGGCACCGCCATCTGAGTTCAGGGATAATTCAATGCAATCGCTGCGCCAGCCACAGCGACGTCTGCGGTCCAGACATCGTGAGCCGCCAATGGTAGATTGAAATCCCATTGAAATAAATATAATTTTTTAATGAAACACTTTTACTTTTAACAGAGCGAGGAGGATGAGTTGCTCTGCACTCCACCAGCACAGTTTCGGCGATCCCGGTCCAGGTCGCGGCGGCAAGATCAGCAGCAACAGCCGCTGCTGCCTGAGCCAACATTAGCAACACCGCCTTTAGAATTCAATGATGTGTCCAAAACGAATGCAGATGAGGATTTGGAGCAGCTGGAACTGCAACTGCCGCCACCGCCCGAATTTAACAACAGGACGAATCAGACTGTGGACGATGAGCAGCGCAACACCAGCAAAAGTGGGCATGACTCAAAGCGGCTAAGAACAAGCAGGCGCCAGAGCAAGCTGGAAAAGCAGCAGCAAGAGCAGGAGCAGAAGGAGAAGCAGCGGCTGCAGAAGGAGCAGCTGCAGAAGGAGCAGCAGAAACTAAAAGAACAGCTGAAAGAACACGAGAAAAGAGAGCAGCAACTGCAGAAGGAGAAACAGCAAAGAGAACAACAACAGATGGAAATGGAGCTAAAAGAAAGACAGGAAAAAGAACAACAGCAGCAAAAGGAGGAACAGCTATTAAAGGAGAAAGAGCAAAAAGAACAGCAGGAGGAAGAAAGACTGCTAATGGAACAGCAGCAAAAGGATAAGTCACTCCAGGAACAGCAGCAAAAGGAGCAGGAACATCATGATAAGCAGGAGCAGGAGCAACTGCAGCTGCAGCATCAGGAGGAACCCATAGATGAACACGAGGAGGAAGCGCGGCTGCCGCCGCCACCACCGCCAGAGAATGTCTTCAAAAAACCAATAGCGCCAGCACCGCGTGCAAAACGCAAAGCAAAAAACCGCCTAGAGAAACAACTTGAGAATCTGCACATAAACCTAGCCCACGAGACGTTGTCGCCGAATGAGAACCAGGCGCCAGATGATAATGCCAACACCAGTAAGTACAGTAAAAAATAACTACAAATATTTAATGGTCTAACATGGACTAATCTCTCAATCTGTGACTTAGCTGGAGTACGCCGTTCCAAACGCGGTCAGGTGCAGCTGTGCAACACTTGGGTGCACACCTTAAGCGATCCCTTCAATTTTATGCGCAAAAACCTAGATGTGCCCCGGAGGTTCCCAGTTAGCAAGCACAAGAAGCAAACAACTGCTGCAGCAACAGCAGCGCCAGCCGTTGGCATCTCCATAATGGAGAGGCCGCCGCTATCCAGCAGCACGCCACGCAATACACCTGTTCCAGTCGATAACCCGACAAACAAACGCAAGCGAGATCATCAAAGCGAGGAACAGCAGACGCAGCCGCAGCCAAGCATCTCTGGCATAAGTACACTGGGTTCCGAAACAGAGCAGGAAGTGGAGCCGGAGCAGCCAATCGAAACAGTGGCATTACCGCCAGCTGGGCCCAAAAAACGAGGACGTAAAAACAAGCTGCCAAAGGAATCCAACAGTGACGACAAAAAGAACAAACATCAAAACACTGCAACAACAGATACTGAACAGGGAGAGTTGCCCATGCATGCGTCATTCGATGAGAACATGGATCACACGCCCGCTTCTTCGCATTGCAATGAATCTCACGAGCAACCATCGGAAACGCTGTTAACCTGGCTATGCGGCGCCAGCAAAGTGCCGACCGACACACACGAAGTCAGCGAAGTCAAGACTGATTCCATGGTCGTCTGTAAGTTATCCATTAATATAAATATGTTAGAAATTGTTTGATCTGATTAGGCTGACTGACTTAACAACAAATTTATATATAATTGCTAGGGCATTTCTAATCTGGTTTCGAGTCCCAGGCTAGATTTTGGATGTCTACAACCAATCTAGGCAGGGCTATTTAAAACCTTTTTTATAATAATATCTACTTAAACCGATTAACATTGCTTACAACTATTTTCAATACTTAAAATAATAATAATAATGATGATTTATATTGCTTGCAGCTCGAGCGGCCAATTTGCATTTCTCGAATATTGACGGTATTGAGTATGCCTTTTATAATACCGCAGATCTCTACTCGATGGGCTATATGCGATTTCAGCCGATGCAGACGCGCGGCTTTAAGCGCGCCAAAACCAACACATTGGTGCGTAACAGTAATAAATAAATAAATAAATTAAATTGAAAGCTCATGCTTTTTTCCACTTGCAGCGTTTTGTGGCGCTTCATGGCCAGTTTGACTTTGAGATAGTTAGCAAGGATTCAGCAGAAAACCACAGAGATATTTTATACACCGGCGACACTATAGAAATAATGCAGGGTAATTATACCATCAATCTAATGTATATAATTTTGCATATTAACCGTTAAATTATTTTTTCAGGCAATCGCTATAATATTACAAATCGCTCGGATAAAGTTAGCGTATTAATGGTCCAACGGAAATAACTGTGCTTGGATACTCGCAATACATTTAAATGTGGATTATAAATAGTTTTTCGTTTAATTTCTTTGAAACACAAAAATCACTTGTTCTATTTTTTACCTTTGTATTTTTTCGTGCAATTTTCGCAATCGCACGAATTCACGTATTGTTTTTAATAAACTAAAAAAAATTTAAAAACTGCAATTATAAATTTACCACTTAATCACATATATATTTCAAACTTAACTACAAAGCTGAACTGTTGGATAACTGTTGAGTTAAATTTCGCGACAACCTTTTTGGTGTTGCCCGATCATTGATATTAAAATAAGCAAGACAACGTGGCAACGCCGAGCGTGTTGCCAACTGTCACAGTAGCTGTCACTCTTTTCTTTCTTTTCCGGTCAGCGAACAGACCTGTAAGTTCGCGTTATATTTGTGCCTAAAATTAAATCGAAAAAATTAAGTGTTTTAACAAAACAGCGCCAATTATTTAAAGCTCAAATTGAATGACAATAGTGTGAATCATGCCTGGATATAAATATTTTTTAATTAAAGAATTATTGGGCCAAGTCGCGGCATACTCAAAACTGCACAAACAAACCAAAATAGTTTAGACAAAATAATGTTTAAATAACATGAAAGTGCTATTAATAATTGGCGGGCAGATTTGTTTTAGTGCCTACTATTGAAATTGGAAAGTGATATTGTGCTAATTTTCTGCGTTTCTCTTACATTTACTTTGCATGCACGTTCTTGATGCTGCCGTCGACGTCGCTGCCAACGCCGCCGTCACAACAACATCTGTCAAATCGATTATATTGCACGCCGCAGCAGCCAAGATGAGGAAAATTATGAAACAGGGCAAGATCGTAATCGTCCTTAGTGGACGTTACGCCGGCCGTAAGGCCATCATCGTCAAGACCTCCGACGATGGTACGCCTGAGAAGCCCTTCGGTCACGCGCTTGTCGCCGGTATCGACAGGTACCCGCGCAAGGTGACCAAGAAGATGGGCAAGAACAAGCTGAAGAAGAAGTCCAAGATCAAGCCTTTCCTGAAGAGCCTAAACTACAACCATCTGATGCCTACCCGCTACACAGCGCACGACATCAGCTTCGAGAAGCTGTCGCCCAAGGACCTGAAGGATCCCGTCAAGCGCAAGACCCATCGTTTCCAGACGCGCGTCAAGTTCGAGTCGGTGTACAAGGAGGGCAAGAACAAGTGGTTCTTCCAGAAGCTGCGCTTCTAAGCGCTGGCAAATGTCTCTGTGGAGGTCTCTTGATTTAATTGTCGCCGTTTTTTTTAAGGTTAAATAAAAAAAAACAATTCTGATAACAAAATTGACCGAAACTTAATGTTATTTGTATTTGTATTGATGTGTTATAGAGCCATTGTTAACAGTGGATGGGGGTCACAGCAGATGTTATGTTAACCCTTATGGCACGGATTGTAAATATTGGAAACAAACTTTATTTATATTTTCTCATCGTACAGATTTCGTCAGTTTTTAGTTAAACGACATTTATTTTAATAGAAATCAAACTGAGCCCATTAAAACTACAGGAGTTTGCATCAATCGAAACTTTATTAACCCTGAAGTGGTCTCCGTTAGATTTTTACCCCTTAACTGCCGTAACGTCTACATAATGACAGTTATTATAATTGCATGATTCAAAAAAGTTTATTCGCTATATTTTTTTCCATTTTCGCAAACGGCGTTAATTTTCATTTAAAGTAATTTTATTATATTATATCCAATAAAACTCAAAACTGTTGGATTGATTGTTATTTTCAATAATTAAATAAATATTCGAACAGAATAATACATTTTGTTTGAATTTACTTTTTTTACAATTATAATCATTTTCGAACAATTTAAAATTATATGGCTTCACTGTACACCTTTGAAAGTTTGAAATTATTGCAATTAGAATAGGCTGAGTTGGTCTGCTTAAGGGTTATTTAAATATATATGCCTAATGGGTTAATAAACTGAAAGAGTCAAAGTAGATCGTATTCAAGACGTTGCAGAGCCTGAGAGATTCTGTGAAATAAAACACATAAAATTGTTTAAGTATTATAAAGAATAGATAAGGGTTATTATATATGTACATATGTCTTATAAAGAGTTTTGTTATTAAAATTCATATTACCTGCAGTATAACACTTTGACCATCGGAGATGCACAGAACACATATAACACTTAGCCAGGGCGGGGAGATTTTTGTTTTGGTAAAGCAGCGCACATGTTTCTGACCACATTGTAAATTAAAATGGATTGCTTCTAATTACATTTATTGACATCACAATAAACGCTGTATGCATATTGGCTTGGGATGAAACAATTCGGTTTAACATTTGGCTCTGATTGGCTTAGTTGTGGGTTAATATGAAAATTTTGGTTTGCGTTTTTATTTTTGTATTTGATTTTAGTAGGGCATTGACTTTTTGCTTTTTCGTATGCAGAAGGGGTGCCTAACATTGGCTGAAATAGTTTCCATGTGGCCTGTGGAACGGTTAAGCATGGTATTTTGGGGGGAGTAGAAAAATAGATGTAAATATGTCGGATTAGATTTGTACAGATTTAAATTCATTTGTTAAACATTCAAAAGGAAAACAATGGTTTCGACGCAGCTACATACGTGAGGGTTTTTCTGTGTGTTGTGTTGTGTGTGTTGGCACTACGGGAATACTACTACTTATAATAGAACAAACGAGGAGTATATATGTACGTATATGTATATAAACATAAACAACTTAAAGCAAATAAACATAATTAGTAAGTTTTGTGTAGTTGTGTTTTAGGGATGTAGGTTAGGCACAATTTTAGGTATTAAAACAGTATAAAACAGCAAAGGATGGCAATATTACAAATAACACACTTACAGTTCTGTTTCAAGTTGTAGTGGAAATAATAATACAAAAGAGCATGAAATTATATAATACAAATAATAGGCGCAGTATGTAACAGCATCGTGTAACAGTGAAGTAAATAGGACAAGCCAATAGATGGTACATATATCGCATATATACGCAATAATACTAAATACAGCACTATTTAGAGAGTGAACATCTCTCTTTTCTTTAAATAAACAAATACGCCTAAAGACAATCATTTGAAATGCAAGTTAATTATTTTACCAATTCACGCGTCTTGCACTCAAGATCTTGAGTATGTTTTCAACTACGTCGGTGCTGCTGTGATTGCCGCCCAGATCTAAAAGAGAAATATGTGAAGTATAATGAAATATGGCTGGAAATAAAAGTTTTCACCGGTATCAACACTATTCCAAGCACAAGATGCTTACTGGTGAGCTAGGAATGGTAAATGAAAATAATAACGAACCTGGCGTGCGTATGGCATCATTGACAATCGTCTGGTAGGTGGCATCATAGATAACCTTGGCGTGTTCCTTATGACCCAAGTGATTCAACATATCAATGCTGGCATTGATCATCGCCACAGGATTCGCGATATTCTTGCCGGCAATGGCTGTGCCTGTGTTACGGGTGCCAGGCTCGAAGACGGCAAACTACAAAGAAAAGTGGAAAATTAAATAAAACAAATCTATGCTTCTATGCTTGTTTCTTTAACGTTGCACTCACATGATCGCCATAGTTGCGTCCAGAGATGAGGCCGGCGCCACCGATCAGACCACAGATCACATTAGACACAATTGTGCCATACAAATTGGTCATATTCATGACATCAAACTGATGAGGGTTGGACACGGCCTGCATGCAGGTGTTGTCGATGATCATGTTGTTGTGTTGCAGCTCCGGATAGTCCCTGTGCACACGATTGGCCACATCCAGGAAGAGTCCGTCCGACAGCTTCATGATGTTCGCCTTGTGTATGGTCGTCACACGTTTGCGGTTGTTCTGGCGGGCATACTCGAAGGCATAGCGTGCCACACGCTCAGCATTGTCCACAGTGACGACCTTCATGCTCTCGACAACGCCACGAACCGATTCGTGCTCCAACATGGCATACTCACCGTCCGTATTCTGGCGAATGAGCACAATGTCGATGTCCTTGTGACGTGCTGGAATGCCTGGATACGATTTGCAGTGCACCACATTCACATAGAGATCCAGCTCATTGCGTATGGCAACGTTACGCGACATTTCGTCTAGACTGTGAGACTTGGTCTCAATGTTGCCTTTAAGAGCAACGCCATTACGCTTGATGGAAGTGATCGCATACTCCAAATCGTCGTTGCCCTCGGTGGAGGGATCAATATCGATTACCTCAAAATCAATGGGTGCTCCGCAATACCTAAAGATCTCACGCACATAGGTCATTAACTCGGGTCCAATGCCGCCGCCGGGCAGCATGGTGACACCATGGCGTCCGCCGTACTGTGCCGAGGGTATGTCAGTGCCCTTGTGAGATAAAGTAGATAAAAGATGTTACTAATATATATATACAACTTTATAACCTCAAAAAACGTACGGTGAGTTTCTTTTGCAGCGCAGATTTCGTGTGAGCCACATCCTCGGTCTTTTCCTTGGTCACAAGCAGCGGGTAGCCCTGCAACCGACGAGTAAAATGTGATATGAATATAAATTGTGATTCCTGCTCCACAGCCAACACATTATGTAATTATGCAAAGCCTGCGCAGCTCCGTTGGTCTAATTTCCAGGCAGTTCTGGCCATAACTTACGCGTGTCAAAAACGGCGCCTGTGTCTGCAGCAATCGTTGGGTTAAGCGTATGGCCATATTGCGTGTTCTGAGTTATTTGTCTTTTCAAGTGCCCCGTGTAATGCTGCTCAACCCTTTTTCTTATTGCTGTCAGTAGCTACGGCCAAAAATCGCAATCATATGTTTACGCAGCGATGTGTTATTCGATAAAAAAAATGAATAAGCTATCGTTTTAAAAACAACTTAGCTATCGAATTGGTAGCACTGGCGGTCAATCATGACGTCTTTGAAGAGCATGATGGTAAGCCCATCACATATGTAACACTGGCAAGCAACTAAATAAGTATGTATACAAAATACATACTTTCAATTCATATTTACATGTTTATTTGGTGTCAATCATATACAAAAAATTAGATGACGGGGTTACCGCATACACATTGTTGAATAAATAAATAACTTACTGTAGAACGAATTCAGCAAATTATAAAGAGTATACAAACTTCGATCCGTTGCCACTTTATTTATTTCCCTTTGCTGTTACGTTAACAACCGCATTCGATTGGAGTTTGTTTTTGAATTAAAACAAGTGTGCTCCGGGATGTGGTCGTAGGACAATAAATCAATCGAGTTATTGACAATATATTAAGAAATGGCAGTTGAGCTGCCGCCCGCCGCAATCCCGGTGCAAATGGATGTCCAGGAGCCGCTCTCGAAGCTAACATTTCTGCACGCGCTTGTTGTCAGTTTCCTACAGCAATTTTAATATCTTAACTTGTATTATAATAATTATTACTTTACTTTAGGCTGGTGGCGTTGCAGGATGTGTGGTAGACATTGCACTTTTCCCCATCGATACTGTTAAAACGCGCCTGCAGAGCGAATTGGGTTTCTGGCGCGCCGGCGGCTTTCGCGGCATTTACAAAGGCTTGGCCCCGGCAGCTGCTGGCAGCGCACCCACCGCTGCCCTCTTCTTTTGCGCCTACGAGTGTGGCAAACAGCTGCTTAGCTATGCGAGCAACACCAAAGATTCACCCTATGTCCACATGGCAGCAGCCTCCACAGCCGAAGTTGTAAGTAATTAAACTTTTGTGCTGTAAGATATCTCTATTAATATATATTCTTTGATTTAGCTCGCTTGCCTCATTCGAGTACCAGTGGAAATTGCCAAGCAACGTTCCCAAACCCTTTTGGGCCATAAGCAGCATCAGACGGCACTGCAAATCCTTATGCGTGCCTACCGCACCGAAGGCCTCAGACGTGGTCTCTATCGCGGCTTTGGATCCACGATAATGCGTGAGATACCCTTTAGCTTGATACAATTTCCACTTTGGGAGTATTTTAAGCGGCAGTGGACGCCAGTTACGGGCTATGAATCCACGCCCCTCTCGGTGGCACTGTGCGGTGCAATTGCAGGCGGTTTTTCAGCAGGTGTGACCACTCCGCTAGATGTGGTCAAGACGCGAATAATGCTCGCAGACAGGGAGAGTATGTCCAGGCGTCGCAGCATACCAGCGATACTGCACGGCATTTACAAGGAGCGCGGCATCGGCGGGTAACACACATTGCGTTATTTATTTATAGTTGTTATTGTTATAAATATTTACTTTGTTACTCATTTTGCAGCTTGTTTGCCGGCGTTGTACCACGCGTGCTCTGGATAACGTTGGGCGGAGCATTTTTCTTTGGATTTTATGACTTAACAACGCGTCTCTTGAACGCTACAAATACTGATTGACGATAATTTGTTTATTACACCCATGCAGAGGGTATTATTAGTTTGTCACGAACTGCGTAACGTAGAGAAGGGAATATCTCTGTTCTTAAAAAGAATATACCTTATTGGTATTCTTATTTACAACAGCAGAGTTGAGACATCCCTATCCGTTTGTATCATTGAAAACTATTAGTTTTGAAACGTACCTAATTAAACTTTGCGTACATCAATAGCTGCTTTAAATAGCTGTCATAGTAATGATCATTAAATTCCATTTTGTTTAAGTAATTAAATATCAATATACATATGTAGCTTACATAGGAACAATCTGTCAAATGAGTTTTTTTATAAATTAATCTATTGTTTTCATGATCATACAAATTGTCTTTGTGGGCACATCTTTTATATGTTTGCAAGGGTATTTAATCTTCGGACGCCCCGAAGATAAACGTTCTTCTCGTTTTAAAATATGTTTAATACATGTACAAACAAGTGTACAAATGATAAAGTGTATTAGTTACGCTCAACTTAAAAGCTGGCAACAACAGCATATGATAACGTAGACAATAAAAGTGTATGCAATATTAAAAGCTAATATTAAGTCTTTTTTCTTTCTTGGGTTTTTTAGAGCAATCGCCCTTTGTTTAAAGCCAACTGACTCGCCTTCAGCTAAACGCGCAAGGCAACATCTTCTGCATCGAGGTGCACTTGACTTGCTTGTGATTTACTCGCTGGCTGCTGAAAATAAATATATATATTTATAGTCATATCAACTTTATACACAATAGAGACTATACTTACGGGTGCTATATGCAAGCGTGCATCGAGCAGACTTGTGATGGCATCTGGCTCACCTTCGACGCCCATCATGGACACATCCGAGTCCTCCTCATCAACACTGACGTAGCCGTTACGCGTGGCAGTGCGTCGCTTGAAGTGAACACAATTGAGCAGTGGACGGCGGCTACGTGACATTGCATATACCTTAATGTTGGATGGAGTGGGAATAAGTGCATATGCAAATATAGGGGAAATGCAGTTGTACAAATATCAACACAGATAAGAATGTTGTAAGGAAAGTATACCAAACCAGCCAGTACAATGACGCCGACAAGCACCAAAATTGGCAGCCATATATATTGGGCGTCGTCGGGATGCTCCAAGTCTGGTATTAACGTTGTGCCGGACTCCGTTTCCATTATGGTTGTGTGCTTGGAAGCTCGATGGGGATTTAAATCGGCGATTGAATGTCAAAATATAAGCCGGTGCCAGTGTGACCAATCTCAAAAACAAAACTGTTAAGAGCTATCGTTATCGACCACAAGCAGTGATGTGCGTTGACAAGCTTATATAGTACATGTGTTATTTATAATGAAAAGCAGTAAATATTTTTTACAACTTCATTGTATTACGAATATACAATTAACGAGCTTGTAAAAAGCAACATATGTATATGAATGTTACCATATTAGGCTCTCGATTATTTGTTTCAATAGTAACCGTGAGAGGTACTAACTTTGCATTACTCCTCTCTAGTCGACTGTGAAGTTTGTTTATTTTGGTTATTTTAGAGCCCGCGCTTGAATTATATTTTTAAATACCAATGGCTCTGTCAGTTACGGAAATCGTTGTTGAAGATTTGCGCCACTGTTATTTACGATAAGCAGGCACAGCTCACATATTACGATTGCTACGAAATATGCACTAAGGATAATCTGCGGCAATGTGGCGAACACGAGCCGCTCACAATATGCAAGCACTGCGGCGTGGAACTACAGTGGGCATATGAATTCCATAAAAAGGTTGCACTGCCCAATAAGCAACTAAAAGCTATGCAAAGCATTGTTGTGACCGAAACCGAAGATGTTGCGCAGAAGGAGGCAACGGAGCTGGACAAGAAAGCTGCGAACGAAAGTGATCCACATGAAGATCATAAAGAAGAACAGCATCTATTGGAGGACACTCTAAGCGAGAGTGAGCTGTTGGAACCGGCTGCCGAGCAATCAGCCAGCGAAGGGGAAGGTCTGGACTCCTCCACCAAGATTGTTTATGCCAACGTCAATGATGTTATTACGCGCTAGCGCAAGTTGGCCCAGCGCTCCCATCTGACCATCCATCAGCAGCTGCAGCACAGAGGCACACGCTTCCTTTGCGAATTTCCCAGTTGTGCCAAGCTATTTACTTCATCGTCGGCCCTGCGCAATCACGAGTGCACCCACACCGAGATGCCTTTTGAGTGCAACGTCTGTCAGCAGGGATTTCTGGATCGCTACAAGTTAGTTGTCTGTCCTTTGATTTTTTAGCTTTTACGTTTTACCTGTTTTCTTCATCTTCTTTTAATCTGTTTGGCAGATTGCGCCTGCACGCACAGCGCAAACACAACACGCAACTGACACTCAAGCGCTCAAAGCGTGTGCTGGCCAAGATTGATGCAACACAACAGCTGCAGCAGCAGGAAGAGCAGGATGTGGAGATGCGAAGTGACGCAACTAATGACAGCTAACTGCATTCCAAGACTGACAGCACTCTTTCCTTCTCCTGGCAAGCAGACATTAGTTTACCGAGAAGCTGTTTAAAGCGTTATTTAAGTAAGAGTAAAAGCAGGAGTAAAAAGTTGACAAACACAAATACAAATATCACATTGAATGTATTTCACGCTTTTGTTAGGTTGGTTAACAATGACTTGGATGCACACATATAGACAGATATAGGTACATATATATCATATACATATATGATTAGAGTATAGACATAGAAAAAATGAAGAGCGCAAAAAGAAAACGAGACAATTTAAAGGCTCAGCGTCAGGGTCAGCGGCATAGGCTTTATGGCCGTGGTGGTTGTGTATTCGTCGGGATTCTGAGAGGAGCCCGTCGCCGTTCCGGTTGTGGTATTGGCCACGTTGCCCGTGGCGCGTTTACGTGAGGTTATCTTCTTCCAGCCGCGCAGCAGAATCTGATTGCGATACTTGGGCGTGGTGAAGGTGTAGAGCAGCGGATTAACGGCAGAGTTCAGGGGCAGAATGAAGACTACCAGCCAGGCGTAGATGTCGTCGGAGATGGTGTGCTCGAAGAATACCCAGAATTTCATGGCCATTATCGGGGCCCAGCACAGCACATCGGTCAGCACAATAAAGAAGAAACGCACCGCAAACTCGCAGTCCAGCAGCGAAAGGGGCGTGGCACTGCGCGTGCGCCAAATGGATATGAGAAGGGCCGTATACAGCAGAGCGATCATGATCAGCAGCAGCAAATTGACGCCCAGAAAGACAAACACCGAGTACTGCCAGCCCAGCGGATAGGCCTCGTGTATGAACATTGGAAAGCAGGTGCCCGAATGCATGCCATAGAACTGCGAGTTAATCGAATACCAGATGATCATGGGCGTTACGGCCAGGCCGACGCCGGTTAGCCAAATGCAAAACAGCGAGCAGAAAATGATGCGCACGCTGATGCTGCGATGGCCACGAAAGGGATCCGCGATGAGCAGAAAACGCTCCAGCGACATAAACGCCAAGATTAGCATGGACACCTCCGAGGAGCTGACGGCCAAGGTGCCAATTGCCTTGCACTGCCACGAGTTGATCCAATCGCGAGCCACCCTAAAAAGAGAAGGAAAGTGAGAGAAAGGAAGGGAGAGATAAAACCTAAACTTAATATATATTATAAGCATATACATACGTATGATACTCATCTCTGTAGCGAAAGTCCTGCACACCAATGATGAGCAGATAGAAGCCCATCAGCATATCGGCCAGCGCCAGATTCCGGATGACCATTGTGACCGCAACGTTCTCGTCGCGATAGATGAAGCGGCCCCAGAGGACCATCAGGTTGCCCGCTATGGAGAACGTTGCCATGAACCAGGTGGAGTAGCGCAGCGAGGGCTTGCTCAGCAGATCCTTGAAGGAGCTAACGCCATCCGTTTTGGGCTTGCACATCAGCACATGGGGCGTCATCGAGCAGTAGTAGAAGCGATCAAAAACTATATACTTCAGATTGCGCATCTCATTGAGAGCCGCGAAGTCGATGCGATCGAACTCGATGCCGGTCATGTTCAAAAAGGATACGTTCAAGGATTTTAACAGTTTACTGTCTAAGGATAGCGGCATGTGCGCCAAGGATCTGTTTAGGTAATTAAGGAGAGTGCGAAGGTTTAAAATTATAATTAATCAAAAATTATAAGAAAAAAGCTATTTATGATTATTTGATTAAATTTTCCTTTTTTGGAGTAAAGTAAAATCCTCATTAAATCAAAAAATTATGACTTTAAAAAAATTAAGTTATTTTGAACTAAGAAATAAAAAGAATTTAAACTTGGACTCATTTTAAAGAAATTGATTTTAATATTTAAAAAAATTCTTAAGGCAGCAAACTGTGAACACAGAGTTCATAATAAATTCAAGTTATTTTTCTTAACCCCAAATGGCCGATGTCTGGCCCTATTTATAGCCAGAGCATTGTGCAGTGTGTTTGCTTTACTTACAGTGCCTCCAGGTGTGTGTTATACAGAAATGTTTCGCCAGATAATTCCTTAATGGGATTGCCAATGAGGCGGCTGTAAAAGCGAAAAAGACAACAAAACCAAAAAGAAAACGAAAAAAATGCATGAAATAAAATGTCTGTACAAAGTAGAAGATTGCGCATACGCCGCATAAGCCAAATAATGGGCGCACAAGCATTTTAAGCTGATAAAAGCAACACAGCAAAAGACGACGTTTGACGACGCTTTCAACTGTTGGGATTACATATGTGCATTTAGATATAGATGAACAACACTTAGAAAAACAATCGGTTTTAATTCAAGACGAATTTTTTAAAGTAAGATTCAGCTATTTAAAAAATACACATAAATTTATCTTATTTTTTTTAAATTTTTCTAACTGAAAACCGTATGATTTTTAAAAAAAAAATGTTATTAATTTAGAATTCTCCGATTTTACTTTTAATGGATTGATTATAAAAATCTACAAAATCTAAAAATTATTTCTGAATGGGTAAATTTTTCTGTCAAAAATCTTGCGAAAAAGGGGAATAAATTTTAATTATTTTAACAGCATTTATGCTTGACTTCCCATTTTCGCTGAGTGCACAGGAGTAGGTCTTTAAAAAGTTTCGCGTTTACCGCTCGAACGCAACAGCTTTAAATGTTGCACAATAAAATCTTGAAGAACTGCTGAAATGTGTGCGACATAATAACGAAAATTCTTATTTAATAGCTGTGTGCGAATGTGCACGATATAAATCACTGCACACAGATATAGTTTGGCTGAGGAACGGGGAAGCTGTTGTTGTTCGGGTTTGGCCAGGAAAGAAGCGCATCATTCATGACAGCTTGCAGACGTCGTTGCTGGCTCCAGCTCCTTCCTGCGTCCTCGTCCTTGCTCTGTGCTCTGTGAAGTGCAGCAGCTGATGCTGATGCTGATGCTATTTAGCTCCATTCGTTGCACTTGTCTGGTCAATCAATGCCGGCGTCAACTGAAAACAGTTTGTTTTTATGGCTTGCCGCACAAAGACAATACGCCACGCCCCCCACCCATAGCGCCCATATATCAAACCCCTAGCTGGTAATTGTTCGCCAGCTATAAAGTTGCATTGCTCGGCGAGATGGGGGCGCGTTGAAAGCTAGCTTAACCATAAAGTAAATGTTTTACTTGAAGCATAAATTGCTTTTTGATAATGCGCTCGCCATCCCCAACCGACCCCCACCACGACGATTGATGCTTGTCCCGCAATTTTATGTAAATTCTGCGACATCTAATGTTCCACCAAAAGGAACATGAGCAAGGCCCGGCTTTGTGTGGTTGTCCCGGCATTAAATACGCTACTTAATAACTGCATAAATGTCAGGGCAGCTGTTTTTCGGGCCTCTGATAATTTCAGACGACAATTAACATATTTCTTTCAAGCGGGGGCAACAAGTTGCTGGCGTCCCAAATAAAGTGAACTCCTGCCCCCAATAATAAGTAGCCCAAGTAATGCCCATTGCTTTTGCTCAGGCACACACCCACATTTATGTGTGTGTCGCTCTGCGGTTGCCTGCGCACGAAAGTAGGCAACATAATGCGTCAGTAGAGCACCCACACACACACACACACACACACACACATGCACATGTACACGCGAAACAATACAGACACAACATATTCAAGGGCTACAGGGTCGGTCAATGCGCACTTAACAACATGTCAAATAGTGCAATGGCACAACACGAACTTAGGCTTAAGCTGTGAGTCAACGTGCAAACAACGACAGCTTGAATGCCCTTTCCTAAAACAATTCGAGATTCCTTTTAATTAAAACTTAAATGTTGCTTACTACTTTTAAATAAGACAAACTAACAGAAAAGCAACTATAGAAAAAAAAATATATTAGTTATTATTTAGTATAAATATAAACGGTGCTGGAAGTGCATCTGTTGTTATTTAAATTGTTAAAATAAAACCCTTAAATGGTTTATTTTTTTTTAACCCCACCTACAAAAGCTTTACAGAATGTAACAACTGCGTGGGGTGAAACCATTTGTTGGCATTTGCCGCAATTAAGTGATGGCATTAGGCCAATCAGTGGAAATGGCACGTACCGTTGCGAATCCTTTCGAGCAATGTCCTCGCGTGCGCCGTTTGTCATGGCGGGAAGGGAACTTTGTACTTTGTTTGTCCTGGTCTTACAATCATTGGCCGCAATTAACGTCACTGCGCTTAAATTCCAGCAGCAGCAGCAACAGAACAACAAAATAAAGGACACCCTGTACACTTGTTGGTCGAAAAGCAGCTTAGCCAAAACGAGCTGTCAGTGCGAATTTTTGTTGGAATGACAAAAATCAAATTAGTGCAGCGATTTTTTATGTTCAGCTGGCCAAAAGTACAAAGTAATGCACAACGGGGGCTGGTCAAGTAAACAACAAGTCAGCAGAAAGGAAGCCGGCCAGGACACGCACGCACACAAAGCTACACATGCGAGCTGCGTATCTGTGAGATACAAAACGAACGTCGTGCCATAAAAGTCACATTTGTTTTATGAACTTGACGCCACGAAAACTGTTCGAAAATTCACAGCACGCTTGCAGGCGCATTATTTGCATGCAAAAGCAAACACACACACACAGTGGGTGTGCGTGTGTGTGTGTGTGTGTGTGTGTGTGTGTGTGTTGGTGTTGCGCTGATGCCCGTGGGGCAACATCAACAGGCAAGCAAAGGATTTCACTCAATGCCAACAATGACTTTGGGGTATAATAATGGCCACAAGACCAAGCTCAGCGCCAATTTCAATAAACTCCTTCATTATTTCTGCCAGAATCCGACGAAACCCGGAGCTGTCCTGTCCGCTGCTTTGTCGAAATTGTTTTCGCATAAAATACAAATTTATTTGCATTTTTATTTGCTCATAATACTGTTTGTTTATTTGTTGCTTTCGCTGTTTCTGTCGCTGTCGCTGCTGTCGTCGCCTGAAGCCGTCAAAAGCTACAGATACATTTGCTTAAATATTTTTTTGTGCGCCAATTTTTGGTCAAGTGACAGCCACAACATATTTCTTGCTGTGTGTGTGTGTGTGTGGGTGTGTAGTGTGTGTGTGTCTCAGCATTGATATGCTGATGCTGATGTATGTGTTAGACGGGTTGGTAAATTTATTAACGCCACAGCCTGATGCCAGACTTGGCTAGTTGGAAGACCGGCGACCATATTTATTAAATATAATATTGATATATTTATGTCGATGTATCTATATACACATATATATCTATAAATATATATGTATATAGCATGGCATGAGTAACGACATCAGCTAAGGAAAGTGAACTGAATTTAACCCATAAATTGTATGACTTTTACTCTTGGTGGTTGACTTTGAGATACAAATGTATCTCAAAGTGCACGAAACGAAAGTAGTTTAAATTTTTATATATTTAAGAAAATTGGAAATGTGTACATTAAATACTTTAAAGGAAATTAATATTATTTTATGGAAAATATGAGCACTTATTTAATTGCAAGTTGTGCTCTAAAGAAAATTAAACGCTTTGGGAAATAAAACAGAATCAATAGAAAATTTCTGTTAACTCTACAACTGAATCGAATATAATAATTTTACTTTAATCAAGCATATTTTTGGTAAACTTTCACTCAGCTAATTTGAAGTTGTCGTATCGAAGGGAAACTTGAAAAAATCTCTTATTTATTAAGCATCCGCCACGTGGTGTTTACAGTATGCTGGTTTCTCGTCACAGCTATTAACATTTTTATGAGCCACTGCAACATTTTCGCTTATATCGACTAGATTGTATTATTTGTTGTGAGTTAACACACACACACACACACACACACACAGCTTTTATACGAGTTGGGCCATAAAGGTTTGACTAGCTCTGAGCTAATAATTTATGCAATAAGTAGTCAAATTAGAAGGCGTAGCCAAGAACATAAAATACCAAATCGAATGTGTGATCGATGTGGTCATAGATATAACTATAAATAGTACAATCACCGATTACAAAACGATATATGTATTGCCTATAAAGAAGTACAGCTATATATAAATAAATTATATATAAGTATTTGTAGGCATTGTCTTTAAGTTTGTTTTCATTAATATTAAAGAAAATCGGCTTTCCTTGGTGAACACCCCTAATCTCCGACTTTTCATTTATCCGCATTTTCCACATCTTCCTAAATAAATATATTTTGTTTTTTTTATGAGGACTTTCCACAATTGTCCTTTTGTTCGAGTTTATTTACCCTGCCCGGGGGGCACATTATTTGTATGATTATGCTAATTAGTTAAGCACCATAATTCATGCTTAGCGCGGCTTTTATTATACTATTGTATAAGTTACTTACATATCCGAAATAGCTGTGAGATTTGCAAAGGCATCCTTATGAATGTGTGTGATAAGATTGTACTGTAAATCGCTGTAACAAAATTATAATAAATTTAATAAGTTATTAGAAATGGATTTTAATTGTTATACATATATCCCTGAATAGATTTGCATGCCTAACGAAATTCTAATTGACATTTAACAAGCAATCTTTAATAATAATTTTGCCTACAATTATAACTCATTTGATTTATGTAACTAAGCCAACAAATCAGCTTAACTAATTAGAAGATTCCAACTCAGCTTTGGCATTTTTATATGCCGCACCTCTATGCCCAAATATATTTGGACAATCATATGGCTCGCTTAGATGAGCAGCTGAAATATTGCGTATACGCAGCGTGTGTCAGCTTAAGCCAGTTTCAGTTTCAGTTACAGCTAAGGCAAATCGGTAGTCGCTGGCGAACAACACACATTTATTTACGTGCGGCAATTTGTGATGCTGATTTATTTTCACTTACCAACGCGCCGGGTGCCCAGACGACCCATTGACTTATATTGTCAGCTATTGATGCATAAATTAATGATTATGTGTAGCCGAGGCAGACGAAGATGCCTGATAAATGCTTTCAAATTGCCGCACAGCTACAGATATGACTGAAATATATGCACCCACTGGCACACACTAGCCCACACACACACACACACACGAACAATTTGCATGACTCGATTTACGTTTAAATATTTGGTTTGGAGCATATGCTATGTGTAAACAATTGAAAGTGAAATTTATGCTTATTGGCGCATAAATTTAAGCGTCTGAGGTGTCGAATTCAATAACATGTTCAGGGTCGCCAGTTGATAAACCAATATCAACTGCGTCAACTGTGCGTATGCGCAATTTGTTTGAAGTTCTTTTCTGTTCCAATTTTGCTGACAATGTGCCTGTCACGCGGCCGGCGACGCCAGGCACATCTAACCCGTATAAATCTTGTAGTAGCGCCGATGATAGCGCTGCCGAAAACGAAATGAAAGCGAAATGCAGTCAAGAGTAAAAATTACGCATACGCACCATAAAACCTAAGTACAACATATTTCAATAGACTTTTCGACACTTTTTGCCCAGAATTCGCGGCAAGGGCAGCGCTACATTTAAAGTATAAAAAAAAGGGAAAACAAGAAAAACACTAAGTGAAATGGCCAAATGTAATGAGGCTGCCATTAAAAAGGGTTTGAGCTCGCATTGGGCATATAATAGTTTGGGGTTTTCCATTTACTTACAGCAGCTCCAAGTTATCCAATTGCGCAAACGTTTTCTCGCCAACGTATTCGATTCGGTTGTTATTTAAGAAGCTGGAAAATGTAATGCAACAACAATTAGAATAAGCAGGAAAACGGTTTACAAACACATTTGCTGGCAAACCAAAATACAAATACCCTTTAAATGCATTAAGATAAGTTATATGATATAAATAAAATATTCTGAATTCTATTGTCAATTTAAAATAGTCAAGGCTTCACTTAGATATCAATATTATTTGATATTTTAAACATATGTTTATGGTATTTATTGTAAATGAGTTTTTAAGTGCTCGTAACTGTATCTAACCCATGGTTTCCATCTTTCTCTTGCCCACTTTACGCTTCCCTGACCAATTGATATATGAGGGTCGCTTAGTTAGTTACTTAGTGGCTGCTTAAACAAAGCCTAAAAAAAGCTGGACAATAAATCGCAAGCGCTGTACGGCTTATTAGGTTTAAGGCTTTAGAAAGTGACATATTTATGATTGTAATTAAAATGGCAACAGCCAAAATTCAATTAGAATTCTAGTTAATATAACTATGCAGATAGTTCTAATTGAAATTTTTAATTTGTTTTTGCTTTTTCCTTTTTTAATTCCAATTTCTTTATTAAGCTCTCAAACTACTCTGTAAACGCTTTGAATGGTTCTCTTAGCAAGTTCTTATTATGCCATCCACGGCACATCATAATGGCTTATAACTGTTACCCCAGGACCATGTCCTTTATTTTCAAGTAGAACACATGCCCAACTGCACTTGATGGGCACCCGACCCAACCAAAATTTCTAGCCAGTGTCGCAGACAGAGACGCAGACGCTGTAAAGCATTTCACGCTTGAATACATCACAAACTGAACATAAAGAATGGTGGGTGTGGCACCGCCCACTGGACTCTATACCCTGTTTTTCTGTGTATTTTTTTTTTCTTATTTTTTTTTTTAATCTAACAAATAGCAGCTACATTTAGTGCGCAACTTTCAACTCAACTCAACTTACATTTCGACAAGCTTGGGCCCCTTGGACAGCTGCTCATTCCGCAGGGTCAGGCGATTGTGGCTCAGGACGAGCCACTCCAGCTTGTGCATTGTGGCCAAGTGCTCCATGGGAAAGTAGCGCAGCTGATTGTTCAACAGGAACAGCCATTGCAGTGCCGGCAAACTCTTGAATATGCCGTATGGGAATTGGCTAATATTATTGTGGCACAGCTCGAGACGTTCCAGATGCGGCAATCCGCTAAAGCTGCCCGTCGGCAGCCGTGATATGTTGTTGTATTTGAGCGTGCTGTGTGTAGAAGGATATTATCTATAATTATTTTACAATGTATTCATAAACTTACAGCTTCTGCAGTCGCGTCAGATTGGCAAATATATTTTCGCGCAGTGTAAGATTGTTGCGTATGATGAAGAGATTCTTCACCTCCTCGCTGACGCGCGGAAAGCGTCGCAACTTGGCGAATCTGCCACAGTAGAGCATGGTGCCACCGCCGCATTGGCACTGACGTGGATATGTGGTAATAGCTGATGGCACACATAGATACAGATAGAGATTTACAGGTGTGCTTAACAAAGTTATGATATAAGTTTAAACCTTGCATTCAACTCGTGGATAAACCCTGCTGTTGTTAATTAAACTAATTGTGTAGCTGACTATGATTAAAGGTAACTTTGACTACAAAATAATATGCCCCAAATCACGTCGATAGCCTCCCACAGGGCTTTAATCTTGTACACAACATGAACCCTGAGCAGATTTCTCAATCTTGTCGATACGTACCGCAGGGCATATTCAAGCTTGGATTTTTTCTGCCCACCACCGAGGGGGAGGAGGAGTCCCAGGCGCTGGTATTTGCACCAGCCAGCGCTAGGCGTTGATTTTGTTGTTGTTGTTGTAGCTTCTTCTTTTCAATCGCATTACGCACAATTTTATCGGCCAGCTCCTTGCTGCCGTAGAGATTGCCACACTCGACCGGATGCTCATCGCTGCCGTCGTCGCAGTCCGAATGCTTGTCGCACATTTGACGCTGCGCCACGCACTGGACGCCATTGTTGCACGCAAAGCTGCCCTTGGGGCAAGGTCCTAAAAAAATATACAAAATAATTAATAAAGCAACTGTTGTCCCATACACAACAACAACAACAACAACAACAACAACAAGAGACACTCGCATTGACCTGAATAAAGCACATAAAGTGTTGCATTTTATTTGCTAAATGCGGAAAAAGTTTCGCCTCATCTTTTCTATTGCTCATACGTCACGTTGGCCACGTTGGACCGATGGTTGTCTGCATACGCTGCGTATGAGTAATATTTCTGCTTGGTGCGGAACTAAATTTGTTCTTTCTTTGGAGTTCAGAAGAGTCCAAGAACCGAGCACATAAAAGAGCAAATCAATTAAAATTAATGTTCACAAAACTTTTGATTGCTTTTCTTTGCTTCGATTTTATATTGTATTCTGAATGCAAGGCTTTGTTGTTTGTTAAATATATTCTTTTTTGTATGTATTTTCAGTTCAAGTAGTTCATTTTCCAATTGTAAACAAGCTAAAGTTTTTGTATTAATTAGCATTTCTATGGAACAAAACTAATATAGATAAAGGCAAACTTTTCGCTCACCTATTTGTCATCAAAATTGGCTTTAACATATTTATGTTTTGTCTGTTTGCATTTTGGGATAAATAACTGAAACTAGCCAACAACAGTTTGATGAGCTCACAAATTACCTTTTTGGAACTTATGCTGAGCAATCAAAACAAATTGTGTGAAGTTATTTGCTTTGTTGTGCAGTTTTTAAAAGAAAACTGTTGAACTTATTTATTCTGATTAATTCATATTAATTTAAGCTGCTGCTCTAATGAGAAACATTTTTAAGGTACTTAAAACAAGAATATATAAGAAGACTATAAAGATTTAAAGAGAGGCATTTTTTTTATTTAAATTAAAAATAATCCCAACTTTTTCAACTTAAATACTTTTTATAGTTTTTTTTTTTTACACTCAACCAACTTATGCGTAGGCCTCTTAAATTATTGTTGTGCTTTTTTCTGTCAAATCTGCTTAATCATTGAATGTTGTAATTTAATTAATGGCAACTTTTTGCTCAACCATCGAATCAAATTCCTTTGCGCAACATTGCGTCATTGTGGATAGTTTTCAAGTTGAGCGCGGCAGCTGCTGCTTATATCCTTGGCATATCCTTCTGCGTGAACCTGTGTCTTAGGCACGCGCTGTGCATTAGCAACAACACTTTTCATTTCAATTTCACTTTGGGCTGGCAGCCAGCAGCGCATTAATACAAATCTAGGCGGCATTTGCCATTTGTCTGACTCGGGTTTAAACCTCCAGCCTCCGGCCACGCACAGGCGACATATACTTTAATATAATAATTCTTGGATCCTTGATGAGTTGCTGCTTTATGACACACTAATACGTCAGACGCCACGTTAAGCCAAAAAAAAAAAAATAAACAAAAAATAAATAAATGGCATTCATCAAACATTTGCTTTTGGATTTTCGGTATGGCAAATCAATAGGCAAATTGGCAATAGGCATAAAAGCGGCAAAAAATAGATGTAAAAGCTGTATTTAAGCTGCCAACACGATGAAAATGCGAAAAATGTGAAAATGCTTTTACCCATAAAACAAAATACAGCAAACAAAAAATAACAAAAACACAAAAAACAGGCCGCTTGTAAAATAAATGCGAAAATTGTTTTGCACACAGGCAAAGTTTGTATTTTCTTTTTTTATAGTCACGCTTTTCCTCTTCTTTTTTTTATACCCTGTTACCATTATTTATGCTATTATAGAACAAATTACTTTCAAATTCTTTTGAGCGCATCACTTTATGTGCGAAATTTGGAGAGTTGAGCTTAATTTGTGGTGTTTGTTTAAAGCTCATGGAATTAATTGAATATAGAAAAAGGTTCTAAAAATTTAAAGATTATTTTAAAAATAAATAATGTATAATAATAAATACTTTTAAAAGTTTGTCAGTAAACTAAGATTTTTCTTCATACAGCATATTATATTTTTATATGAACTTACCCAAACTTAGATAGAAGATAAGAGCAGATAGCAGAATGACAATAGTCATAAAGCAGATGCCCACAGCGATGCTCCGTCCATAGACCATTTTTAAGTTCTATATATGTATTGTGCTTATCGGTGGGTTTTTGGTTTATTGGTTGGTTAATTACTTGGCTGCCATTGCAGCGGCAGCCGCGGGGCTGAGTTCATTATTTATACAATTTACTCCCCGGAGGAGACTTGGCCATGGCCCACAAATCGCTGACTCACTCAGTTCCTTGCTTCACTTTGACACTTCATTGAGCTTAATTTGGATATTTTTAAAGTAAAAATAGAAACCTATAAAGATTTACATAGATGCGGCTTGCGTACTGATTTTATTGGTATACAAAGATTTTCCACTCGAAAACGTGGCTTTAAGCATGCTGGCTTTTTAGATAGGCAAGAATATCATGTCTTATGAATAATGTGGTCATAAAGTCCAGCGACCTATTTTAAATACTTCTAGCTTGTAAATATTATTTAAATAAGAATATATTCCTTAATATATTAGGAACATTATATAAAAATTATATTTTATTATAACAAATTTATTATATTTCCTGACTTAAGCTTAAAGTGTTAAGTAATTTTTTTTAGGAAATTAAATCTTTAACTTCTGTCTCAAAAATAAATTGTTTCTTCTTCTTAAGCAAGTCAAGTTTTATTTAAAGCAAAGCTGCTGACAGCTTTTAATCCATCTGCTATTAACTAAATGTGTGTGTGTGTGTGTTTTCCCGAGGCATTTCCCATTATTTCAACAGTTTATTATCGTCTGTTGAGAAAATATTTTTGTTACACTAAGAAATTTGAGGCGTCTCTCAGTCCAATGAAATATAAATCAGTTGTATAAAAATATGTCAGCAGGCAGTAAAAATTGTCTTAAAATCACAGAGAAACTCTTAAAAATAAATTTATGGCTTTATGGCATGAAGATAACGAGTTTTCAAGTGCGTAAAGAGTTTTAGTTTCTTGGCTTATTATGAAAATGTAGAATAAGAGAAACTTCTATTTATGAGCAGCTAATTTATTCAGCCCACAACACGAGGGAAAATTTAAAGAAAATTTAATCAAAGCCGAATAAAAGTTCTGCACTGTGATAAATATCTTTTAAAGTATGTCCCAGATTATAAAGTGCCTATTGCTGCTCTTTTTTTTATCGCTTCTGATTTCATTCATGCAAGCAGAAAAAGAAAAGAAGCAATGAAATGTTTGCCGCCTTATCAATAGGCACAAGGCCAAGGGCCCAATAGACAGATCATAATTTCCGCAAAAGGTCGTCGCCGTCGAGAGGCACTCGGCACTCAAATGTATGCCAAAGCGTTGGCTCATTATCTCAATCATCGCAATTGAACAGCATTTGGTGTGGAAAGTGTCGTAAAAACGTAACATTTTTCTTCTTTTCTTTTTTTTTGTTGGCTTTGCATTGTTGTTGTTTCGTTTTCTTATTATCTGCGGGAGTTGTTCTCGTTTTTTTTTGTTGTTGTGCCTGTGGCCACTTAATGCTCTTGACCAAGCCAAAAACGCACATTTCAAGATTGTGTCAACGCGATAGACGCCGAAAAGCCAGAGACCCTGCCGGGCGGACAATTCAATTGTGCGGCAAATGCGTTCGCCGGCGGCGTCTCCTACTTGTCGCCGCTGTAGGCAATGCAGACTGATTGGCGCGTTTTAAAACGCACACAAAACGCGCGCGCGCGCAACTTGAGTTGACAAACGCGCGCTTCGCAACTGGCAGAGACAAGACAAAGGACAAGACAGAACTAAACAAGTCCGTGCACAGCGGGCAACTGAAACAGACAGCAGCAATTGTTGCTGATTTTGTTTAGCTGCTGCTGCTGCAGCGAAGTCCTTGCTTCGTGTCCTGTTCGGCCTTGGCTGACCGTCGCGGCGCATTCGTATTGTGGCCAAAAACGTTTGTGGCAGGAGTTGGAAGTTAAGCCAAGATTTGGCCGCCGCGTGAGACAACATTTAATTACATTCCACAACAGATGGCATTTGCTCTTTCTTACTCTAAATTCATTCATAATAAAAACTATTTGTTTTCGTTTTTTCTTTTAAGTTCTCAAAGAGCGAAAAATTAAAATTATAAAAAACTGTATTGTTTATTAGCTAATAGTTTTAATGCAATTAGAATTTGTTCTAAAAATGTGTCTTTAGTTTAATTAATAGTTATGTACTTAGGCATATTATATATATAATAAACATATAGTATGTATATTGCTGTTGCATAGCCCCAAGCACAACAAAAATGCTTTGCTAAATCGATTGTGTGTAACTATTAAATATTATTGCTAGTAATTTAAAAAAGGTGAATGCATTTTGCAAAAAAAAGCTACAATATATGCATTAAGTACTAATGTTTGTTTAACACATTTTGCATTTTTGCAATTTTCGACTATTGTTAAGCGTTTTCTAAACACTTTCCAAGTGGGAATAGTTGTCAACAAAGCAATTGCTAATTTGTTTACTTTATGCTAACGCTGCGCTAAGTGCTAAGTACATGTTTTAATTGTTTATGTAATTGTAATTATAATTAATATGGAATGGTGTATAAATCACTAACAGCACAACTTAAATTATATATCAAAAAGGCGTTTTACAATTTCGTTAGATACAATTATTGCAACAATTTACGTTTTCTAATGGCGCATGGTGAATGTGTGAAAAACATAAAAAATATACGTTTAATAGACTAGCAACAAAATATGTTATTATAATTAGGCGTGTTTGGGAGTTTAAGTTAAAAATCAATAGTTATAGCACAAATGATTTAAGTACGTATAAATTACAAATAAATTTGTGAACATGTGATTACAATTTTTGAGAACTTTCTTTAAAAATTCAACTAGTTAATGAACATTATTAAAAAGATCTAGCGAAGTTTTGTGCACTAATAAGTCAGTATTGTGTGGTTTGTGTCTAAAAATTTGTAACAATTAACATTGCTTAAAGAGATCCATTAGGTATTCTTTTTTTGTTTGTCTTTTTGGAAAGAGAAGAAAAAATATGCATAAGATATATCGTTGTAAATTTTTGTCTTTTGCAATTGTGATATATATAAATAGAGGCAACCACAATTCGCGCTCAATGCATAAGAGATATGTAAATCATTTCCTTGTCTTTTGTTCCCCAAGTTGCTTGAGTGTAGAAAAATATTTCGTTGCTAGTTTTAGACCCAAACGCCGTGTGGATTCTTGCTAGTGGGCACCGCCGTCTCTAGTTGTCGCGGAGAGCCGATAATGCGACGACTGCTGCCCTGTTTGTTGGGTCCCTCCAGCAAATGCTTGATTTCCTCGGTGGTGGTTACGGTTAGGCTTTGCAAATTCACCTCCTTCATTTCGTTGACCAGCTGCTCCACTTGACGCTTCTTCTCGGCAATCGCATGCTCAATCATAAGCAGTTCCTTCTTAAGGTTATCCGCCGTTTTGTTCGATGTGTCTGTGTTGTGAAGCGCCTGATCGATGTCGCTTTGAATGCGCTCCATTTCCATAAGGAAATCACGTTCCACGGTTTGTCTATTTAAAAACTAAATATTTAAATGGCTTTTATTTATGTTAAACAGGAACTTACCTATTGCTCTGCTGCTGCTGCTCCAGCTCAATGTCATCCATGAGCAAACGCATTTTGTTCTTGCACTGCAGCAGCTCGGTTTCACAATTGGCCAGCTTGGAGCGTAGCAATGCGATTTCCGACTTCAAGGTCTTCTCCTGCTGCTTGACCAGTTCGTTCTCCTCCTCCACATATTGCAGTGTTTGCAGCTGTTCGCTGCCCTGCCTGAAAATTTGATCCGCCTTGGTTATCTCACGTGATATGGCCTCCAATTCAATTGCTTGGTCACGCTCTCTACTCTCCAGATAAACGATTTCCGTATCGAACTGCAAATTATATTATTAAATATTATTAATTAATGTTATATTCATTGTAAAGTTAAAATTTAATTACCTTTTGCAGCTCTAATTGCTGTGCGGTAATTTTCTCGCGCTGAAACTTGATAAGCTGCAGCAAATCATTATATTGCGTGGCCTGGAACATGCTCTCGCCCTCATCCATGCACTGATTGTTGCTGCTGCTGTTGTTATTGTTATTATTATTATTGTTGTTGTTGTTCATGTTGTGCTGCTCGTAGTCGCTGAGAAATGGATTTGTCGAGGAGGATGCATTCGATATGGTCTCAGCAGCGCTGCTACTGAGCGGCAAGCGTGGCGTCTGGCACATGGGACTGTTGCGCGGCGGCGGCGGATCACGGTAGGGTGGCGGCACCAGAGCCCCATTCGATGAAATCGTGGGCGTTTGTTTATACAGCTCCGGCGAGTTGTTGTTGTTATTGTTAATATTATTATTAATGTTGCTAATGTTGCTATTGGCATAAATGTCGCATAAATGCTCATTGCTGCTGTTGCTATTGTTAATGTTATTGTTGTTATTATTGTATTCATTGGGACTGGCGCGTCTTAGCTCGTTGCTGGACTTGCTCAGCTGACTGTAAATATGATGTTGGCTGTTGTTATTGTTGTTGCCATTGTTGCTGCCGCCGCTGCTGCTGCTGTTGGTGTTATTGTTATTATTGCTGTTGTTGTTATAAAAATCGTTGTAATCATTTAAAGCGGGCGCATTGCTGCTGCTGCTGCTGGTCATGTCCAATGGATTCGACAGCGATTTTTCATGCTTGGGCAGCAATGGAGCCGCTTTGCTGGTTGGCAGCAACTGCTGCTGTTGCGTATGTTGTTGTAGTTGTTGTTGCTGCTGTGGTATGCCTTTGACTATGCCAATGTTGTCGAATTGTTTGGCATCGTAGCCGCTGTAAAAATTAGATACGTTTTATTATTTAAGTTGAGGGCTATTAAAACTGTGGCCAAAACAAGTTTACAACAAAGCAACCAAGTTTAAATACCCATTCAGGCATTTTTGCTGGATTGCTTTTTGAGATATGGTTTTAGTTGGCCGATGTTAAAAAAGAATTAAGCCTAAATGTTTGGATCATGATTAAGTTTTAGATGGAATTTTGATACAATAGTTGGGAAGGACAGTATAATCAAGCTATTTTCAAATATGAAACAAGTTATGAATTACAAGTTCAACTTTTCAGCGATTATTCCTATTGAGTTGTATAATATATTACCACGACAATAAGCAAAACATACAAAAAACAAAATAAAACACATAGTTAGTAATTGATTGATTGAAAGATATTTCTTATGACAGCTGTATGCTATAGTATTTAAATTTTCTGATATTTCGAAATTGCCTGCAAACTAAATGAAGAATTTGTGATGTAAAGTCTTATCAACGCATCTTCAAGGCTTACGGGATTGTTTTCAATACTAACAGACAGACATGGTTTATTGCCTCGTTAAATGATACCGTTTAGATATACCCTACGATGCGTAACGCATTTGGATAGCTAATTTACCCACTGCTCATGCTCTTTAATACACATCAGTACGCACCCAAAACTTTTTTTCAGCTCTTTTGTACGATAGCTGAGCTCCACGCTGGACTTTTGCTTTTGCAATGTGGGTGGCAATTTGCTCTCATTATTGTTATTGTTGTTGTTATTGCTGGGGCCAAGCGGCTTTTTAGTTGGCATGACTGCATAGTTGTTGTTGGGTTGCTGCTGTTGTTGTTGTTGCTGCTGCTGTTGTTGTTGTTGTGCGGCTGGCTGCTGTTTGTTCTCGGAACGCTGCAATATAAACTGCACATCATTTGCATACTCGCCCCATTTAAGCAGCAGCTTCATTGGATTCTCATTGGGAGCGAGATGACGCTCATTATTGCGCCAGCGTTCGATGAGCGTAAAGCGACCCACTTTGCCCGTGGCATGGGCCAAGGCAAACACCACATCCTATAAATGGAGATATTAGTTAGTTAGTTAGTGCGGGACACATATAAAAATCAATATATTACGCACCTGGCATGTCGTATTTACCGTTACGCCGCACACAATACGTTGAATGCCCTCAACCCAAACTTTCAGTTCCATTTTGACAGACGAGCGAATGAATTAATTATTTAGTGATTACGTTGTTGTTGTTGCTGCTGTTAGAAAATTGCTATTAAAGCGGAGGCAAATAATTTCCAAACGCAGCGCCGACGAAGCTTGAAATGCTGTCGCGAGGGCAGCGAAGCGTGCGCCAAGTTGTTATTATTTTATGGTTTTTAGAGCTGCGCCATGGCTAGACTGTAGTTGTTGTGGTTGTTGTTGCTGCTGCTGCAACACCAAATTGGGGGTGGAGCTGCACTTCCACTTTTGCTTGTCGTTGTCGTTCTCGTTGTCGCGTTTTGTTCCCTTTCTTTCTGCTTTGTTGCAGCGTTTTTTCCCCAATTGCTGCTGCTGGCTGTTTGTTTGTGGCCGCTGCTGCTGTTGTTGCTGCTTCACTTGCACTTATTTCTGGTTTCAGAGCGCGCGGGTGCCGCGGGTTGCAGGTGTATGTGTACGTGTGTGCCAGTATGTGCCCCGAACGTGAGTGTGTGTGTGTTTGTTCTGATTCACTTTTTGTTTGTTTTCGCTTATTAATACTGCTTTCATTTCACACAAACATTATTCTTCACATACACGCGCACTTTTTGTGCGTTTTGTTGGTGTTTTGCATGCGCGATTTGTTTAATTTTTTGGTTTTTTAAAGTGAAAAACAAATGCACAATGCGCGCATTGTTGTTGGCATGCACTTGTACTCGATACCCATGACAGGGCTGAACTATCATTAAGCCAGGGCTGCTGAAACACGATATATGTAGCTATCGTATCGATGAAATAAATTTCTTATTGGCGTCAAATCAATTTGTATTCTTTGTGTAAGAAAGTGTCAAAAAATTGACATTTTGTGAAAAAACGTTAACAAAATATATTCACAAATAAATATTATCAGCGATGAAATCGGCAAATATAAAATAAATAAATATTACAAGCCAATCGATATATCGGAAACATAACGATTAATTATCACAACCAGTGTTTACAAACAGCTTATAAATATCGTATCGCCTATCGATTATATGCAGTCATTGCTTACTGCGTATCGATAGCATATCAACAATCCTCTTCGCGAGCTGAACGAAAACAACTGCAAGTAGCGCAGCAGCAGCGGAGCATTTACGAGAAAAAACGTTTCACACAATTTATATTGATTTTAGTGCATTCGACTTGTGCTATTAACCAATAAAAATTTAAATACCTAACACATTGCTGCCTGCGGGGCCAACGCCAATAATTGTTGCTCCCCCCAGGGCGAAGTGTTTCCACATCGCCTGCGTGTGTGCGTGCGTGTTTCTGTGAGAGTGTGTGTGCTCGTTAGTGTGGAGCAGCAGCAAAAAAATGGCTAGTGAATGTTTCACAGCTGCATAAACATGAACTCGAGTTAGGCCAGCTAGATATAGCATCTGTTTTGGGTGCTAGCATATATATATATATATACACCTTTATATATATATAGAGTAAAACGCGTTTTATTTTCGGGGCGCGGCGCCCAGCTGCTGCTTAGTGTAAACAAAACAAAAGCCAAAAAGTGGAGCAGCGCGAGGCAAGGAAATAGCAGCAGCAACAACAATAACAAATACTACTAGCACAATGGCCAGTCGCAGTCGGGCTATATTAAATGTTAATCTCGATACGGTCATGGCCAACGATCCGTTGCGTGAGCTGTTCGAGGCCTGCAAAACAGGTGAAATAGCCAAAGTGAAGAAGCTGATAACGCCACAAACGGTTAATGCGCGCGACACAGCGGGACGCAAATCGACGCCATTGCATTTTGCAGCGGGTAAGTTAGAAAATCCTTTAGCCCCACTTTGGCAGCAAACACACCCAACGTCTCCGTCGCCAGCGATGTCTCTTGTCTCTCTTGCCAAAAGGTTGAAGGACTCGCTGGAAGCTCCGCAACTCAGTGCTGCGCAAAATGTAGCCTTTTTTGTAAACAGCTGCAATTTTAGCTTCTTTTTTTTAATACATATGCATTTCTGTTGCGCAATTTTAAAGCAACCATACTTTATGTAGAAAAACAATGCATTGTATAGTACAAAAAAATTAAAATATGAATATATAAAAAAATTACTAATAGGTATGCGAAAGTATTTAACGTCCGACAACCCCAGGTTAGCTTGCTTTTGATTAAAGTGGGGATATTCCCATAAATAATAATGAATAAAATATTGGGCAGTTTAGTGAACAGACAAGCTTGTTTGCAACAGCATAAATAAATAAAATTTAATTTTTAAACAAAAACTAGCTGTTTTATGCTGCTTTTAAGTTGGCAGCACTATTTGCACCCCCACCCCGCGCACACACATGCATTTGGTGGTGGAGGTGCTGCTGCGGTTCTGGCCTTGATCTACTTTGGAACGCTGTGACGAGCGTCATTGTTGCCTGGCTAAAAGTCGGCGGTCGCCACGAACAGGGTTGCCGCCCGTACGCCTGCCGACCGACTGTCCGCCTCCCCCCTGTCCATCGGCTGTTCGCACATTCGGCTCGCAGAGTTGACCTACTTTTCTGCTTGGTTTGGTTTCGTTTCCGGAACCCTCGGCGACCCTGCGCTGGCTATGTGTTGCATTTGGCCCAACATGTTTTCTATATTCGCATAGAGCGAAAATAAAGTAGAAAAATCTATTTGCAGCCTGGTCAGCATCCTGCTGACGTCGTTTCCATCTTTCGCATTGGCCTTGTCTACACACTTTCCCAACAACAACAACAACAACAACAGGCAACAGCCCTGCTTAGCTCAGGGCTCAAATCAAGAAAACTTAAATTACAAATTTCACTTTTTAGCTTTTTAGCTTTTTGCTCGGCTGCTTCGAAAAACGCGCGCGCTGCTGTCACGCCCAAACGCACGCAGCTCGCCCCCAACTCCATAGCTAATTAAAAAAATACCTTTAGTACCTGGTTAAGGGGCATGTGTATTAGGGGGAACTTGCGAGTTTCACGCCCTTTGCATATCAATTTTTTGCTGTGGCTTTTATTTGCGTACTCTTCTTGTTGAGGGGCATTCTAATTTAGTAGTGAGATATGTACAAGTTTCTTTCAGCGCTCAAAAAAGATTTTCTTCAGTTATTAATAAAGCACAAATATGATAACCACATCCTAATAGTTAATTAAAACAAAGAAAAACAATAGAATGAATAGTTTCTATAAATAAAAAATATATTAATTCCTGGATTCGTGGTCATGATTTTTATAATAATTATATATCATTTCAAATATGTATATCACATGGCTAAAAGAGTATTAAAGACTGCAGCAACCCAAAAATAAATCTACATTTGAACTGTTGTTGTTGCCTATGATTCATGCACAGTTTTATTTTTTTGTTGTTCATTTTTTGTGGCTTGTCGTGTATTTTACTTTTAACTGTTTACTGTTTTGACTGTCTCTCTAAACTGGTTTGCCAACCAATTTTTTTTGTCTTTTTTGTTGTTGTCATGTATCTTTTGTCACGTTCTGAAGACAGACAAAAAAAGTGAGATCTCCAAGAGGTCTCCGTTTGCTATTGACAGAGTTTTCACCTTGTTTAAAGTCTAAGCGAACTAGCAAAAGTTGCCCCGCCCCGTTTCACCCAGCCCCGCACCTGTTGCAAATTGCAACACGTTTTCTATATGTACATATAAATATCAAATATATCGCAGCTCTCAAAGAATTCCGCATAAATTTGTTTATATCCGATTTGCTGTTATCTTTTTTTTTTCATTATTATTATTTGCACAGCTTTCTTATTTATAAAGACGATAAGAAGCTCGATAATTATTGCTGACACGTATCCGCTGATAAAGTCTCTGCAAGTCTTTGACTAGACCTTCCAGCCATATCTCTAAACATTGAGATTTATCACATATTTTTGCTGTTTAGTTACCAACTAACAATTGTTTAACTAATTAACCTTCAGGCATTTTTTCTCTTTTTTTTATTATTATAATAAAGTTAACCAAGTTTTTAGCTTTATGTGCGCGGCCAAGGAGTTTACTTTATGACCATAACAATGCAAAGCAACAACAATAAGAGTCATAATAATATTATTCATTGCACATTCAATTGCCCAATATAGTTTCCATTCTATTAATTTTACACGCAGCTTTCGTAACTGCTTTGCAAAAAAAAATAATAATAAAAATAAATAAATAAAGTGAATTGTGAGCTACAAAAATTTCGCATAGTCTTCAGGGAAGACTTCAGTTGGCAATTCACCAAAGCTTTGTTGCGGTTCTCATTGCTATTATTAATTGCTTTTTGGAAAATTTTAAAAATAACTATAATTTGTTATACATTTTTGTGGCCAGATTCATTAATAACTTCTAGTTATTATTGAACTATATATTTAAAAGAAACTAGTTTACAAATGAAATGTATATTAATCATTATTAATTTGTTATATAATTTTTCCTGCTTGTTAACACAAGCATTAATCAATTATTCATATATACAGTAATTTATGTTCATAAAATTATTGAGGCACAGTAACACGAAAATTTTAATGTAGGTTTTTTTATTTTATTATGAGCTTAATTATTTAATCGATATACAAACAAAAGCAAAATCTGCTTAAGAGCTTCAATATATTTTTGAAAAATTATGTTTTTTTATGAAAAAATAATAATATATACATGCATATAAATTATTCAGCCTTCCTTTAAGAATGTTTAATTATAAAAATATATTTTTAAGTGTCTCTTTTTTCAATTCGAAGAACAAAAAAAAAAATTATATGGAAGAGTCTAATCGTTCTTTTCTACAGCTCCATTTTAGTCGCAAAGTATTCTGTTAATTCTCATTGATGACTAATTTGAGGCTTGCTATAGACATAACTATATACGTGTGGTTGATAGATTATAAACGTCTACAAAGATAAGATTGAGGTTCATAAAAATGTAACAGAATTATTTTATTTAATGTGCAATTGTTAGAGAGCTTTTCCAGCCATATATATTTGTAAATATATACATATATGCATTTGTTTAGTTATAATAACATCTCTAGCTTACCAGCATTTAGCCGCTTTTTATAAAACCTTTGTTCTGTGCCATGTTAAGAATTCCGTTAATCATTCTCGACTTCTGAGCCAGATCAAATAGGAATGTGATAATAGATATGCTACGGGGTGGCTTGTTTTTGTTGACAGCTTTCTTTACCTCTCACCTCTTCTTCTTTTTTTCTGTTCTTTCTTGTTGTCTAAACAATAACCTAGACTAAGATTTATGATGGCCACAAGGTTGACGCTTTGCAGACCTCCAAAGAGAATGCCCTAAAGGGAGGGGCGAAGGGGGCGCCAAGAGTCGAGTGCCGGAAATCTGTTGGCACCTAAAGCGTCGATGAAGGCCTCTCCAAGCGCCGCCCAGCGGTATGCAAAGCCAAAACAAAGAAAACCGTTAGTTAACCCTGTGAGCCACTTTTAGGGCTTGCTGTCTGTCAGGTCAGGTCGAGCTTAGCAGTGGTTCCAATCAAGGCTGCAAAGTGAATCTTAAACTGAACCACAAAACATATTGTATATATTTATTATTAGCCTCGTCCTCTAATAGCTATTCTTATGTTTTTTCACAGGCTATGGCCGACGGGAAGTGGTTGAGTTTCTGCTGAACAGCGGCGCCTCCATACAGGCCTGCGACGAGGGTGGACTGCATCCGCTGCACAACTGCTGCTCCTTTGGCCATGCGGAGGTGGTGCGTCTGCTGCTGAAGGCGGGCGCCAGCCCGAATACCACCGACAACTGGAACTATACGCCGCTGCACGAGGCGGCCAGCAAGGGCAAGGTGGACGTGTGCCTGGCGCTGTTGCAGCATGGTGCCAACCACACCATACGCAACTCGGAGCAGAAGACGCCGCTGGAGCTGGCCGACGATGCCACACGGCCGGTACTGACCGGCGAGTATCGCAAGGATGAGCTGCTCGAGGCGGCACGCTCCGGCGCCGAGGATCGCCTGCTGGCGCTGCTCACGCCCCTCAATGTCAATTGTCATGCGAGCGACGGACGCCGCTCGACGCCGCTGCATCTGGCCGCGGGCTACAATCGCATTGGCATCGTCGAGATACTGCTGGCCAACGGCGCCGACGTCCATGCCAAGGACAAGGGCGGTCTGGTGCCGCTGCATAACGCCTGCTCCTATGGCCACTTCGATGTGACCAAGCTGCTCATCCAGGCGGGCGCCAACGTCAATGCCAATGATCTGTGGGCCTTCACCCCACTGCACGAGGCCGCCTCCAAGAGCCGCGTCGAAGTCTGCAGCCTCCTGCTCAGCCGCGGCGCAGATCCAACGCTCCTCAACTGCCACAACAAGTCGGCCATCGATGCGGCCCCAACGCGCGAACTGCGCGAACGTATTGCCTGTAAGTGTCCTGATTTAACCATCTTTTAACTCTTTTGACCTTCCTATCATATGAATCTCATATTAAATTAATATTTATAAGTATCCTGATTAAACCATCTTTAAACTCTTGTCTCTCTTAACCTTCCTATCAGGTGACTTTAATTCCTGTTATTTTTTTTTAATATTTTAAAAATTAATTACGTTGATTGCTTTTTCAAATTAATAATTATCGCCTTTCTATTAATTTAATTTAATTTAATTTACGGGTCGTCTAACTTTGGGCAACCTTCAAAACAAACCTATGACAAAGAGAGTCCATCAGAAATTTAATAAATCATTTTTATAAACTAAAAGCTTTTGCCCAAAACTAAAGCTGATTTTGATAGCCTTGGTAGAGAATTCATTTTACCCGAAAGTTCTTTAACTATTTAAGATTATTTAATACTTATTTGGTTTATTTACGAATACAATTATTGAACATGCGCTTAATACTAAAATAATTTACTACAGCTAACAGCTGTTTATGAAAATTAACTATATATGCCTTTGCTATGTTTATTTAATTGATTCGTTTATTATTATCCCCTTGCAGTTGAGTACAAAGGACACTGCCTGCTTGATGCGTGCCGCAAATGCGATTTGTCGCGTGTCAAGAAACTCGTTTGTGCCGAAATTGTTAACTTTGTGCATCCATATACGGGCGATACGCCCCTCCATCTGGCTGTGGTCTGCCAGGACGCGAAGCGCAAGCAGCTGGTGGAGCTGCTGACGCGCAAGGGAGCCCTGCTCAACGAGAAGAACAAGGCGTTCCTGACGCCGCTGCATTTGGCAGCCGAGCTGCTGCACTACGACGCAATGGACGCGCTGCTGAAGCAGGGCGCCAAGGTGAACGCTTTGGACAGCCTGGGCCAGACGTCGCTGCATCGCTGTGCCCGCGACGAGCAGGCGGTGCGTCTGCTGCTCTCCTATGCGGTGGACAGCAGCATCATCTCGCTGGAGGGTCTGACAGCCGCACAGCTGGCCTCGGATAGCGTGCTGAAGCTGCTCAAAAATCCGCCCGACAGCGAGACACATCTGCTGGAGGCGGCCAAGGCCGGCGACTTGGATGCAGTGCGTCGCATTGTGCTCAACAATCCGCATACGGTTAACTGTCGCGATCTCGACGGTCGCCACTCGACGCCGCTGCACTTTGCCGCCGGCTTCAATCGTGTGCCTGTCGTGCAATTTCTTTTAGAACACGGCGCCGAGGTCTACGCTGCGGACAAGGGCGGTCTGGTGCCGCTGCACAACGCCTGCTCCTACGGCCACTACGAGGTGACCGAGCTGCTCGTCAAGCATGGCGCCAACGTTAACGTATCCGACCTGTGGAAGTTTACGCCGCTGCACGAGGCCGCCGCCAAGGGCAAGTACGATATATGCAAGCTGCTGCTCAAGCATGGCGCCGATCCCATGAAGAAGAATCGCGATGGCGCCACGCCCGCCGATCTCGTCAAGGACTCCGATCATGATGTGGCCGAACTGCTGCGCGGTCCCTCCGCCCTGCTGGATGCGGCCAAGAAGGGCAATCTGGCGCGCGTCCAGCGTCTGGTCACGTCGGAGACAATCAACTGTCGCGATCTGAACGGACGCAACTCCACGCCGCTGCATCTGGCCGCCGGCTACAACAACTTCGAGTGCGCCGAGTATCTGCTGGAGCACGGCGCCGATGTTAATGCCCAGGACAAGGGCGGCCTGATACCATTGCACAATGCCAGCTCCTACGGGCATCTGGACATTGCTGCGCTGCTGATCAAGCACAAGACGGTGGTCAATGCCACCGACAAATGGGGCTTCACGCCGCTGCACGAGGCCGCCCAGAAGGGACGCACGCAGCTGTGCTCGCTGCTGCTGGCGCATGGCGCCGACGCCTACATGAAGAACCAGGAGGGCCAAACACCCATTGAGCTGGCCACGGCGGACGATGTGAAGTGCCTGCTGCAGGACGCCATGGCCACGTCGCTGAGTCAGCACGCGCTTAGCGCTTCCACCCAATCCCTTGCCAGCAGCTCGCCGGCGCCAGACGCAACCGCATGCACAGCAACAACTGCCGCAGCGGCGGCTGCAACAGCTTCGGCGGCGGCGGCGGCAGCGGCAATGCTTTCGCCCACCACGGAGACCGTTCTGCTGCCCTCGGGCGCTTCCATGACGCTGAGCGTGCCGGTGCCTTTGCCACTGAACAGTTGCGCCACACGACTCAGTCCGGCGCAGGGCGCGGAGGCGCATGGCGCGGAGAACACGGGCAGTGAGGAGCTGCTGCCCGATCCGGAGTCGATAACAAATGTCTCTGGGTTCCTGAGCAGCCAGCAGCTGCATCATCTAATCGAACTTTTCGAGCGCGAGCAAATCACGCTCGATATACTGGCCGAGATGGGTCATGACGATCTCAAGCAGGTGGGCGTGTCCGCCTATGGCTTTCGACACAAGATTCTCAAGGGCATTGCACAGCTGAGAGCCACCACGGGTGAGTAGGATAAACTCCTGTTGAATTACTTCAATTAATATCGAATTTTGTGCAGGCATTGGCAACAATGTGAATCTGTGCACGCTGCTGGTGGATCTGCTGCCGGATGATAAGGAATTCGTGGCCGTCGAGGAGGAGATGCAGGCCACCATACGCGAGCATCGTGATAATGGACAGGCGGGCGGTTACTTTACACGCTATAACATAGTTAGGGTATGTCTAGTTGCGCTTATCCCCTCAGACTTTTACTAACTGCGTTTGTTTTCCAGGTACAAAAGGTGCAGAATCGCAAGTTGTGGGAACGGTACGCGCATCGCCGCCAGGAAATCGCCGAGGAGAACTTCCTGCAGTCGAACGAGCGCATGCTCTTCCACGGCAGCCCCTTCATCAATGCCATTGTGCAGCGTGGCTTTGACGAGCGACACGCCTACATTGGCGGCATGTTCGGTGCGGGCATATATTTTGCAGAGCACAGCTCCAAGAGCAATCAATATGTATATGGCATTGGTGGCGGCATCGGCTGTCCATCGCACAAGGACAAATCCTGCTATGCGTGCCCCAGGTAATATCGAATCAACTACAAACCACCAGCTAATTTTAATTGTATCAAATTTTTATTCCCCTGACAGGCAACTGCTGCTGTGCCGCGTTGCTCTGGGCAAATCGTTTTTGCAGTACAGCGCCATGAAGATGGCCCACGCGCCGCCCGGCCACCATTCGGTGATTGGACGTCCGTCGGCGGGCGGCCTGCACTTTGCTGAATACGTTGTCTATCGCGGTGAACAGGTGAGGTTTCTTCAGTGTGCGTTTAAAGCAGCTGTTTTTTTTTAATAATTGTTTATGTTTGCAGTCTTATCCAGAGTACTTGATAACCTACCAAATTGTAAAGCCCGATGATAGTAATGGCGGTGCGGAGGAAACAAGATGATGGATGCCCTCGGTTGGCTCGACGCCTACAACAACATCGCCGGCACCGCAACAGCAACCACAACAGACCTCAGCGCCAGCTCCAGCTCCAGCTCCAGCACCAGTTCCAGTTATAGCCACAGTCACAGCCACAGCTCCAGTTGCCAAGCGGCGGCATAGGCACGCCCAGAAATATCAGCAGCCAGTGCCGCATTTGCCGCTGCAATTGCAGTATCAACACTACCAGCCGCAGCAGCAGATGATGCCGGCGCTGCCGGCGCCGCCTTCGTCATCGTCGTCGCCGATGGTGACCACCACGCAGCCGGCACCGGCGGGTGTTTTTAATACGCACAATAATAACAGCAATCATAGCTATAATAATAATAATAACAACAATAGCAACAGCAATAACAACAATAACGATATGTCACCTATATCGAATAGCAATAGCTACTCCTCGGTGGACACAAATCAAACGCTCCTCAACTCCATTGCCAACCAGCGAGGTGGCAGCCACAGCCACAAACACAACCACAGCCAGCCGCGTTCGGCGCCACAGAGCCACAACCGTAAATACAGTCAATTTATGATCATCACGCCCGCCGTTTCCATCGATCGTGATTTTGAGTACGAATCGCATTTGGATTTCGAGGACTTTGCCAATGCGGCGCATAACAATGGCAATCTGTTCCGTTTGGGCCTGCGTCGCAGCGACAGCAGCAGCGACGATAGTGGACATAGCAGCGACAGCAGCTTTCGCTCCAACTACAATCCCTACTTGCATCACAGCCGCCAGCATTTGCTGACCAAGAAGAGCAATAGCAACGGCAATGGCGCCGGCGGCGGTGCTCGTTACTTTTATGCCTTCTCCTCGTGGCGCTGGTGTACGCTTTTGTGCGCCGCAATGCGCTGCTTTGGCGCCGGGCATGGCAATCAGGCGCCCTACAGCAGCTCCTTTGTGCAGCATCATCGGTTGCGCCGCTGCTCCTCCTACAATGGGGACACCGCCTATGATTACGAGCATTTTGCGGCGCCATTTAAGGCGCGCAAGACTCGCGATCATATGAATAATATCACATACGAGTTGTGACGGTGGCCGCTGCCCAAAATCGTTATGCATTTTGATCTCTTTGTCGCCGTTGTATTTGTTGGTCTAATCCTAAAATTTCAGCTCCTTATTAGACTTTTATTACAATTATTAGCTATAAATGTCGTGTACTGTGTGTCGTCGTTTATTCTAGCTATAAATCGATTGTCGAATCAAAAAAGAGCAGCACATTTTTTGAGTGATTTTAATTCGAACTTACGAGTAATTAATATTTAAACAATTATACGAAAACACAACAGAAATGAAGAAAACTTATAAGTATGAAGTATGCATTATGGACGCGAGTTTACTTAAGTGTTTAAATTTAGCTAATTAATTTAAAAATGACAACAATTAAAACTCCAATTAAATTTAAATATACATATATATATACAAATAATGCTATAGTATTTTAATTATATAAACACTTCAAATAACGCGCGCAGTTTAATCATAGCAGTGAACTTTGTTAAGAGTTAAAGTTGGCAGCTGACGTCAGGTCTGGCAAAGGGTGAAGTTGGCTGCACTTGCAGCAATCAGCTTATGCGTATTCACACTGCGCAACTGCTAAAGCTGCATGCTATAACACTGACTGCTGGTGCTGGCTGCAGCCACTGCTTTCAATTTTGCTGCTGTTTGTGGCGTAATTTGCAACTGTCAAACCGCTGTCAAGTTTAAGTGCGCCTACAAAAGTTTAAGCTGCCGAGCGCAGAAGTTTTAAAGAATAATGATGATGAACACTAAAATACGCAAATATCTTTCTTTTTGGCCACGCACACGGCACAACATAATCACATTTCACTGTCAAAATGCAGCACTTAACGTTGCGGTTTTTGAGGTCTACGCTTTGGTGTATTTCTCTCCTCTTTTTGTTTTTGGGTTTTTTTTTTTACTTTTTGGCAACATATGCAAGTAATTTGATTAAATTATATAATTACAGGCTGCAAAATGAGAAAGAGTCGGCCTGCCACAGACAGCACAACACGCAGACGCTGGCCACAAATTCGGTTTGGCTGGCTGGTTAAGGAACGTTGTTTGCGACACTCACTGCAGGCCGGGACTAGTGCAATTTGTATTTCGCATAACAACAAATAAGCACCAGGCACGACCTACATCAGGTGACGTTTTAATGTTGCACTGCACTTAACACACACACACATATACACACACGCCCATAACAATATCAATAAGCCAAAAGAGTCGTCGCCGTCATCTCGGGGGCTTGGGTTTGGCCTTCCCAGCTTGGCTTAAAGACTGTCATTACAAGTGCCCAACTGTTGGCTGTAATTTAATTAAAATATAGACGCATTAATAATGAAATACAGAAAATGTGCCTGTGGCACAGCCATTTCTAAACAGATTTCTACACCCATTCCCAGCAGTTGATTGCAAGCCGTGTTCTTTGCCTTGGGCGATTCATTAACAAATTAAATTTTTATGCGCTAACATGGCTTGCAATCGGAGAAGTTTAACCAAAACACTATTTATCGTTTGTTTTTATTTGTTTTGGCATACATGTCTATACATAAGGTTATGTAAGGCCTCCAGCTGCTCCGAGGCTAGGTAAAAAAAATTATTTAAAATACATTTATTGTTTCTTGGCTTAAACTTAAAGCTAAGTGTTCAATCGTCCATTTCATCCATGCTGCTGGGCTCCACCGAATCGCGTTTCTGCTCCTCATTGTGCTCATTGACAATGGTCGCCTGGACAAGTTCGCGCGTAAACTTCTCGACTAGTCGCATGGACAACGCGTGCGGCAGCTCGTTGAGCGAATGCGAAACAAATTCGCCAAAGGCGCGAAATTTTGCATATGTACTTATTGTTGTAGTTCCTGCTGCAGGTGATGTAGTTACTGCTGCTGCTGTATGTGCAGCTGTTGTTGCTGCATTTGCAGCCGAGTTATGGACACGTTTGGCAGCTATTGGTTCATCATCATACGCTGGCGCCGAACGCTTTGGTTTGGCCACGGAAACCATCTGCTCCGGCTGGCGACAATGTGGCAGTTGCAGTCCGCACTTGCCGTTGGCCAGGTTGTTGTTGCTACCATTCATCAGCGCCCCGTGTGGTATGCTGCGATAGAGATTAACGTTCGTTCAGTGGCAAACTTACAGCCATCGCAATCGCATTCACTCACCTGAGCACCGTGGTCACGGGCAGTTGGCGGTCACAGTCGTACTCCACCGTGTCCTCGTAGTCTGGGTCCAGTTCGTGCTTGATCCCTTTGGCAGGCCCATTGATTTCGCTCTGCAAATCGTCCACGTCAAATGGCTCCTCGTCATCCTCGTCGTCCGGCTGATGGCCGTCCAGCGATTTGCATTGCGTCTTGTACGAGCGTCGGCTGCGTATGTGCTCCGACAGAAAGCTAAGATTATCGTACAGTGGCCATTGACTGCCGCCACCAGGTCCGCCGGCGGACAGTGAATTGTTTTCCACGCGTCGCTTTTCGATATTATAGCGATTACGCAGCGTAATCATGCGCTCGCGCAATATGGAAACTGGCGAGTATGGAGAAAAAACGGATAGAAGTTAGTAGGCTTTGCCGCAGGCATATCTCAATATGCTATTAATATATATGTAAATTAATTTATTCTCGTATTTCTCACCATCGTAGCCCAGCTTGTGCGAGATTTGCATCCAGAGCTGCGCAACGTGAATCTTATCCTTGAAGCGTTTATTCGAGCGATCGTAGAGCGCCGGTCGCGAGCGATATTCGCGTATCAGGCCCAAATCGAATTCGCCGGTTTGCGCGTACGAGGCGCGTGGCCGGCCACGCCCCTTGGGCGGATGCACGGGCAACGAGAGATGCGCCTGCATCAGCGGCGACGAGGCACGCTCCATTTTCAGTACGCTCAGATCGGGAAGCTGCATGATTGTTGTTTCAATTTAATTACATTCACATTCGAATTCTCGCTCATTTGCATTCATATACATACATATGCACATATATTTTTTTTTAATTATGTCTCATTTGTATATATAGATTTTTAATTTTTAACATTCATTAATATTACGTTTTAAAATTTAGCGTGGATGTTATTTATGCGCTGCCTGCTGCGACTCGCCAGCAAAAAGGCCGCGCATAAAAAACTCAACGCAAAGCATAGGCAAGGTAAAATAAAAAAATAAAAATAACAAAAAAAAAATAAATATATAAATAAAAAAATATTTTGACGCTGTGCGGGGGACATGGTAATTTATATTTGTATGTATATACAAATATTAATGCTGTTTATTGTTCGCTTTTGCGCTCACGCGGAACTTACTTTTGATTTGCACGCAGAATATTTTACTTAACTCAATTTGTTTTAATATTTAATACACGACAACAACAACATAAACAACAAGAAAAATAAAAATAACGAAGGCACTCACACAACAGGCGGGCAAAGCAATTGCTCGGCTTGTTGTTGTTTTTACTTTTTTTTCCACTAGCAACGATAACGACGCCGACGCCGCCAAGTAATAAAATGCACCAAACGCGCAGCACAAAAGAAACCGTGAAAAAAATACTAAAAAGAAATACTGAACACAGCTGATCAATAGCGCGCAATATTTAAACCCGATGAATACATCGTTTGCTGTTAAAACTAATTTATCAATATCTTAAGACTTAACTTGCTTTTCAATTTAATTTAATATATTCAAATTTTGTTATTTTTTAAATGCTTTTCCAGAATATTCTAGTTTTTAAAAGGCAAACGTTTAAAGCAAACTCACCTGACATTCCATGCTTCCGACACAACTGTACCAGTTATTTCACAATATTGAGAAGAGCTGTAACGATGAGCAAAAAATCAAGTAATGAAATTCAATTGTTGAATTTTATAACAAAAAATGCTGCTTGATTTAAAAATGTAAATATTTTGCTTACGATTAATATAACTTAACATACTAAGTTATATTTTTTTTTTTATATTTAAGCTTAAGAGAAGTTCTCTTTTTTTGGTTTTAAATACTTTAAAAGCATTTCGATGTGGCACAAACCGCTCATAGGCCGGGACAAGTGCAATGTTTGAATCATAAAGCAAAACGTTGACACCTTCCCGTCCTGCAAGCAATTTATGGTAAAGATTTTGCAGATATTTTTTTTGTTGCGGTATAGAATTTCACAAGTACCCAAAACTAAAGATGAATTATGTTTGCTACCAAAAAAAAAAAAAAATTATAAGACCAAATTAAGACAGGTAGACAAAAGCAACAGATCAGTGTCTGAAAATCTCAGATTTCAACAACATACAAGATAAAAATTAAATATAAAAAAAATTCATTTCATATTAAATTTCCGCCCCTACTTGAAGGCAAAACTCTCCCCCGCCTTTTCTTATTTTTTGAACAGCTTTGTGCGGGCGCTGGGAACAATAGGTCGCTAAGAATCCATTGAGCAGGGATCGGACTGGCGAAACTAAAGTACCTACCTCTAGCAGGTAAATTTAAACGCTGCAAATCAAGCGTTAAATGCCCTTTACTTACGCCTCAAAGAATTTCAAATATATGCACACTATATACTAGACCATATCTGCTTATGTATTATGTGCTGCTGCTGGGGTCCATTAACAGTTGGCTAACATCGACAAATTTTGAAATCCAAAGCGTGACAAAATTCGTAGAAACTGTGGATGCCGCTGCCCGGGCCAGGCCTGGGCTTAGGGGGCAATTATAAATTATGATGTGAACGGAATTGCCAGGGCAGCAGAAACCAAAATCAAAGCACTTACATATGAATACATATATATACATATTTATGTATGTTTGTATATATGTATACTTATGTGGGGACTTGAGACTTTGGGGCAGTAACTGGCGCTGCGACAATATTTTTCTTGCTTTTCTTCTTTTTTCCATTATTTTTTTCTGTTGCTCTCAGCGTATTTCTATGCCGCTTATCTTTGCATACAAGAACGAAAAAAAAATAGAGGGGGGGAGCTCGCGCATATTTGTTTATACGATCGGAGCGAGCATTAGCTTTAAGTTTAATGGCACACACACACATACAAACGAACACACACACTCACACGCTTATATAGGAAATTGCCCCCACTGAAGACGAAAAAATGAACGAACGCTGCAATAAATTCATATTTATTTATTTTTGTTAGGCAAATACGCCCCCACCAACAAGAACGAGTGCTTCAGCTGGGGCTGCCAGAATTCGTGCTCAAGTCAGGGCTTCACTTCATTGAGAAGTTGCCAGGCCCAGCCGGCCTAGAACGACCAATAATAACGGCGGAAAGCGGAAATACAAATAGACGCGTGATATAAAAAAAAAATAGGGGGTATTGAGGGAGGGGGCAAAAAAAGCAGAACGCAATATAAATTTGAAATAACTAATAATTCATTGAATAGCAACGAGGAACGCAAAGTAGATCATGTAATAATATTGTCTTAAGCAAACAGCTGACAAGGCTGAAACAATATGCAACAGGCAACATGCAACAAGAGGCAAATGCAGCAGCAGCCTACACACCTAGTCTTGACTCTTGAGGGGGCAACATCAGCAGATCGAGAGCAGTGCTGCCAACTGGTTTCGATTATGTTGAGAGACTAACAAACAGATGAGACAGCAGCTTGTAAACAACAACCATAACAAGAGTCCAGACATAAACTCGTTATTCTATTATTAATGGGTTAAGGAATTACGTAAACCTGATTTGAAGAAGTAAACATAATAATATATAGACTATATGATTACAATACAACGTCAGGAGTTGATTATTATGTGCGTGCAAACAATGTTATAGAAAAACACACAGGGGCAGCAAATGATATAATTTGGATTATTCAGGTCAAAAAGAACCTATAAAAATAATAATAATGAAAAGGTGAGTGAGATAGTTTATTAAGTGAGAAGAGTTGGGTTGATATAAACATAAGTTAAATAAATAGATGTATTAAAGACATATTAATATAGAGAGAAAATGTATATTGTAGATCTGATGTCTTCAAGAGTATTACGCATTCGGCGCCACAAAGATAACTAAACTGATATGCTTTCATATGTTTTCATGAACTTTTATTTAAATGTGTTTTATATAAACCAAAAAGCACTGTCAAGTTCTGATATCAGCTTTAGGAGCAATGTTTTGAATCAAAATTAATAATAAATATTTATTGATGTTTCCGTTGGGATTTGTTTATACTTGGTCTGGGAGTTAGCCAGCTCATAGGAATTTTATCGATAAGCATAAATATCAAGTGGTATCTGTAACTACGGGGAACTTTAATAATTATTATTTTTAACCACATGAAAATGTTTTTCCCGCTAGCTTTAACTGTAGTCTAGAGAAATTTGCCAACAATCGCTAATTCAAACGCAATTTTTATAGCTCGAAAGCATTTTTGAGCATTTAGTGATTTGGCTGCCATAAACTTAAGAGGCAAGCGGGGGGCTTTAATTAACGCTAATAAAAACTATCAAATGCACAGTTAAAGGCAGCTGCAACAAATCGACGTTAAATACACGATTGTTAAACATTTGTTAGTGTACTTTGAAATGCGGTGTGTGTTGTTAAACATTTCGTTAGCTCCTTTCACGTTTATGATTGCGTACGGCCTTTTGTCTGTTCCACGTTCCCTGCTCCAAGTTGCCTGTGCTGATGCCTGATTCTATGTGTTGGCCTGTTCTAGTTTGAGCCGAATCATATTTAATGACTGCAGCCAGCTTCAATCCATTGACATGGTGGCTCAAAAGGTAGCGGAGAGTGGGAGCAGGGGCAGGGCCAGGGGGCAGGGAGTTGGCAACGGTAATGGCTGCTGGCCAAAAACAGTTTCATCTTGTTGTTGCGTCTGCGCGCGCTGGCAAAAAATAACTGTATTAAATGGCCAATGCCACAATGCCAATGCCTAGGACTCGGGCATTGTAGTAACATTGAGAACGTGGCTAGCTGGCTGCCTGGCTGGCTTTGGAAAGGTTCTGCGGCCTGTTACAATTTTACAACGCGAAAACCCGTTTCTGTCGTCTGCAAAAGGCGTTTGGCTAAGGCCTAAGCCTAGGCCTGGGCCTGGCCCTGGGCTGTGGCTCTGACTGCGACTGTCTCATCTGTTGTCTATTTGGTGTGGCAGTGCCAGCCTCCTCCTGTTGCCTGTTGCACGTTGCGCGTTGCAAGCTGCTTGCTGCTAGCTGATGGCTTGCTGCCCGTTGCTGTTGGCCTGTTCCCAGTGCAACATTTACTTTGTTGCCGAGGTGCTTTCTCTGCGACTGTGTGTTGTTGCCAGCTCGCACTTTGATTTACTTGCAAATTTGGTTCTAAGCCAACGTAATCGAAATGCAATTAAGAACTCTTTTTTTTATATATACATTTATATCCTGCATACATATTTCAAATGGGGTATGATGATTTGGTGTTTATGTGTGCAACACTTAGAGGCAGGCATATTTATCTAAGAGCTAAGTTGCTGCAATTCCTGTTTGTTTAAACTGAGTAGTTGTAACAACTGCTCGAGGCTATGTACAGGGTAAGTTCTAGTTGTGCAGCACTCTCAACTAGACCACTCATGTGGTTCTATATCTGCCCCTTTTTTTTTTTTGGCTGCCACTTTTGTTTTGGCTCTCACACAGTGCCGGGTTTGGGCCATTTTGATATGGCTTTTAGAAAGTCCAGTCCATGGCGTCCAACAGTGTCCAACTTTGGGCGAGTGCCATTTGGAAAGGCGTTGACGTTGGCTTTGCACTGCACTAGTTGCTGCTGCTGCTGCTGGTTTGGCTTTTGTGGCTGCTGCTGCGTCTGCTGTTTGCCATAATTAAAGGGTTACGGCCATGGCCAAGACATGCCAATCGCTAGAGAGCCGCCAGTTGGCCACTTCTGGGAGCTCGATATTGCCAGCCCATGTGAATTGTGCGGCGGCCGGCCCGATATGCATAACGGTGTTTTAATATTAGTTGGCGCAAATAAGTGGGCATGTCTCCGCTGGTTGTTGCAACAACTGGCAACAGCAACAGCAACTGCAACGGGCGGGAACTGGCAATGCGCACAAAATCATTCCACATATTCCCACACACACATACATATACATATATATATACATATATACAATATTATTGCTGCTGATCTACACACAAAAGTCTTCGCCTAGTCATTTGGTTGATATTGTTATGGCATAATATACGATCATTGCTCACTGTACATACACTAGGCACATTTATCGGGCTGTGCCTCTGCCATTACAGTTTGACCAGCACTGCTGCAGTTGGGCATGCCTTGCATCTGACCAGGCATCAATTGCAATCGGTTTATTGGCATCAACTCAGCAGCTTCGGACTTTGCCAATTCTCAAATTGGCAGGCTTGTGCCGAAGACTTCTTTTGGTGCGTAGGCTGTGGGCAACTTAATGGAAATAACATATGCTATAGGATCTCAGCTAAATATATAGCAGCACAAATGTGAACAAAAGTTACTGCACATAACTGTAGACTTAAATTGTGTGCGCCCTCTAATTAAGGCCAACTTGGCAATAAGAACAAACGGGCTCAAATCCTAAATCAAAATTGCAAATATTTTTGAGAAAGATTAACAGTTCTCGTCTTTATAAATTAAACTAATTTTAAAGGCCCACACTGTTAAAAAAAAAACTAATGTGATTATACAAAACAATTAATAATTGTTCGTAAATTGTTAGCAATTTCTTTTTTTTTTAAACTGAACTTCGAGTTCACATCTCAACTTTACATGAAATAAGAAAAAACAAATTTATTTCAACACCACATTTTGTTTATCGCAATCATTTGAACCCAATGTGCCTTTATAAAAAAGTGTATATAGAGCTGATACTTAAACTCCTCTCCAAGGATCAGTTAAAACCTATTTATTGTCCGATCGCTTCTAACAGATAAGTTATAACCCTGTTATTTAACAACAGGTGGCGCATTTCCAAGCATTCACTTCAACAAACGTTTAAAAGAGAATTAATTTCACAAACTACACGTCCATCCTATAATCAACCCATTTGAAATTTGAAACCAATGCGACTTCAAGTGCACATCTCGTTAGCAGTAATAAAAGTTGAATTCTGCACATAGCTCAACTGTCGGGCAGTAGAACGAGAGAATTACGTGGTTAAACTTTTGGGTATGTATGGGGTAGCGAGGGGAATTAACCAAAAAGCCTAACAACTCAATTACTAGAGCCTGCTGTGGCCGCGAAATGGCTGAGCCGAGCGGGTCTGGATTAAAATGCAATTAATAGGCCTTAACATACACAAACACACACACACACACGCTTGGCAGCCTGTTGCCAAGCCAGTAAGCAAATCATTAGCGGCAAAATTTGCGCCCAGTTATAATCCGCGTGGCATAGAAGCCCAGTCCGTAAAGTTCTCACACAAATTTCAGATGAGATTTATTTTTTTTTTTCAAGAGATTCTCGGATGCTGCGCAACGTGGCGTTAAATGTGTACCAATTATATTAACTGTGTATGTGTGTGTAAAACTCGTCCAAGCAAAGTTTTGGTAAAGATCTTCAAGAATTTAAACCTCAAATTTCGCGCAGGCGAACCACAAATTTTCAAAGAGCTAAGCAAAAATTTTGTGAGCGCTTATTAAGAAAGGCTGCCAGCCCCATAGTTATATGGGGCACACTAGTGTGTGTCTGTGTGTGTGTGTGTAAGTGTGTTGGTGTGCAGCTATTCGATAGCGCCAATTTGATATGGGGCCAAGGAGCAAGCACACAAATTAAGTTTCATAGGAAGCGAGACGCAAAAAAAAAAAAATAAATGAAAAAAAAAACTACCTGAACAACGTTCATTTCATCTCTTTTGCACCTGCGCAGACTGTTCTGTGTCCCTCTCTAATTTCGGATGTGTTTTTTTTTCTCATTTTTATGTGCAGATCATAAAGCTGAAGCAGTTAAGAAAAATCAGAAAGAAAGTTCGTCATGCAAATAAAATGATGCATCATTTAAGGAACAGAGAAAGATGTCTGTTGAGGTTGAAGAAGTACTAAAATACTGTTGAGTAGCTTTACGTTTACGGTAAATCAATCAGCTGTAGAAAGTTAGATGTAAAAAGCTTTTGTTTATGAGCTATTCTAATTTGTGAAAATTTAATTTTTAGCCAATTTAATGGAGTATTCAAAATTATATATTGATGTATTTTTAAAGAAATGTATGTGATGGTCTAAGTTTTAAAGACCCAGTCGCATATCTTCAGTCTCGAGAGTGCACACAAAGCAAAATCAATATCCAATCATTAATCGTTAACTAATTCCATGAATTTTGGCAGACAGCCGGCACTCGGCCCAATCCCCGCTTTCCAATCCCCGCGCGTTCAGCTCCTCTGGCCCATTTACCAAGTTCCTGAAAACGCAACCAGACATGCCACACTAAAGACATATATTTATGCCCCGCAAGCAGCGCGCTTGGCGTATTTAGAACAGTCAGAAAAAACAACAAAAAAATATCAAGATAAAAATATTTTTCGGCTGCCCTTTTTTAGTGTTTGCGGCAGCAGCTGCCCGGTTGGGCACCGGACAGTGGCTCCTAAACCAGCGTATTTGTTGTTGTTGTTGTTGTTGTTATCGTCGCGACGTCTGCCCGGCTTCCAAGTCCGGCCCCAGTCCGAGTCTTCAGTCCTCTGTCGTCCTGGGATCTCTTGGAGTTTGCGTGGAGTTTTGAATTCGATTCCAAGTTTTGTGTTTCGTTTTCGATTTCGTTACCGACGACCATGAAACAATTTTATATATATTTTTGCCCCGAAGATCAATAAAATTTTACCGACAACTGTATTTGGGTATGCTGCCCCAAAATTAGTGGCCAAATTGTCGTGCAGAACGAGTTTCGGGTCACATTTTTGGTTACACGGTAAGCAAGGGGGGCCAACAAAAAAATAAGGGCAGAGCAAAAAAAAACAAAAATAAATAATTTGAACTTTATAAATTCTTTGCTCGTCGCGCAGCTAAAAGTGTTGAAGTTGCGCTTAATTTATGTGAGAGACAGGAGACAGAGAGAAGGAAAGAGAGAGAGGGACAGATCTATAAGCACTGATCTGGATCGTGTTGGGTGCTTAATAGAGATAAAGATTGATTCGAGATAAGAAACATTCGAGCCGTACAAAAATGTTTAGATTTGTTTGGTATTTTATAAAAATAAATAAATAAATAAACGATTTTTGGAAAGAGTTTAGCAAATGATTGTTGCGTACAGATAAGGAACTGAAGAACTTAAAAAGGCAAGAAGAATACAGAAGTGGTCGCTGAGATATTAGATCTGGTAGTTCTTAGAATTATTAAGAAACCAGCTATGAAATTATACGATATGCAGGATTTTAGATTTCTAGTCTAATAGTCTTCGTTCGCAAGTGAACAGTTGAAAACTTTTCAAGAAAACTGCAAAGGTATGTATGTCCAGTGATAAAGAAAAACAACATGGCAACGCCGTGTGAGTTCCTGCCGCCTGTACGAAAGGTGCGCTGCAGAATTCTCAGAAAATGCAAAGCCCAAAACAACATAAGAAAACAACGCCAAGTGTGAGTGTGCGTGTGTGTGGGAGGTGGAGTAGGCAACTCGGGGGGCAGCGGGGCAGTTCTCGTCTGCGCTGCAATCACCATTCGCAGGCCGGCACTAATGAATTTGTATGCAAACCGCAGACATTTCATGTTTCATGTTATATGCCAATGATTTGGCACAAAAACAAAAGAGAAAAGAAGAAAAAACAGTAACGGAAATGCGCGCAACACATAAAAAAAGGATCAGCGGCAACATTTTGCGAAATTAGTGCAGGCGGCCAAAAAGGTGCTTTTTTATACGTATTAAAAAAAGGAAAAAAAAATAAAGTATGCATATGTATATACACGCACAATACATACATACATATGTATTTTGATTTATGTACAAGCAATAAAAATTATTATAATGAAGGCGCTGACATGGAGCGCAGAAAAGCGGCACAAAGAATACGTGCAAAGAAAAAAACTTGAGCAGCCCACTACACGTGATATGCGATATGATGCTCGCTCGCCTGCTCTCTGCTGCTGCTCTCTCTCTCTCTCTCTCTCTTTCAGGTTCTGCCCGGCTGCCCTTTTAGCTGCTTTACTTCGGAGCGTGTCCGTTACTTGGCGCGCAAACTGCGTTAAGCTACAGTTTGAGTACCGTTGGGGGTGCCTTTGAGTTGACAACAGGGATGAGTCACACACAATGCTCAACAAATACTTAAGCACTATGAACTACTTCTTTGTACCGTTCTTGCGCGATAGCATGTAAATAAATTAAAAGGCAAACGACAGCAGCAGCGGGAGCAACCAATAAAAGCTTTTGCGTCGTTAAGGTTTTGTCAGGGGCATCTGCCTGCTTCTCTCTTATTCGCACTAGCCTCCTGTTGTAGTTTAATTTATTGCGTCATAGGCTGCAATGCAAAGCTCTGTGTGTGACTGTCAAGCTGCAAGCGTCAGTTATTTGATGGTCGGACATAAATACGGAATTTGGACTTTGTACAGGCTGTAAAAACGTTGAGAGAGCATCCCAAAGGCAACAGCTGAAGATGTTGCTGCTGCACCCAAACGCCAAACGGTTAAACATAAAAACTAACGGCAGTTTTATAACTCTAGCATAAGATTACCTTTTGAGTGCATAGACTTCGCCTTCCATCTTGTTCCTCATCGCCGAAAAAAATGAACTGAGCTGAGCGCAAGCGAAAACGATTTCGGCGACGAAAATTTTTGCCGGACGAGTGGGCGCAGGCGCAGTCGCAAGCGCAGGCGGTTGCCGAGATCCCCGAAGATGATACACAAGCAATCAAAAGAAATGCAATGGCTGCTGCGCTAACTTTTTCCTTGTCGTGTTGCTGCTGCACTTGCTGCACCGTTAGCTCAAAGCTGGAGTGTTTGGCCTCGGCCTGAGCGCCGAGTTCAAGATCAGCCGTTGTCGCCGCACCCACCACAAATGCATCTGCGTAGCTTTTACGCTGTTAACTTTACAATAACAACATCAACGACAGCAGCAGAAGCGTTGCGACAGCACTCGAATTGTTTTGGAATTTTTGCTGCATGTCTCTTTGCACTTAACACACAATTAGTTTCTTTTCGTTACGTTCAGCACTTTGTCTTTCGTCTTTACATTAAAAGTAACGGCTTTGCAGTTACAAATAAAAACACACAACACCGAAACGACACAGACTCCAACAAATTTTGAACTACCCAATGTCAAGCACGAGAGATCAGTTTTAACGGCGAAGTTCGCGCTGAGTGCTAGAACTTCTTAAGAGTTCTTTTTCCACAACCGTCCTCGCTGATGGTGCGCGCGCAATTGATTCCTGCCTCAGCGACAACGTCGCTGGAAAGCGTCAGCTACACAAACCAACAAGAAGAAGCACTCCTGCCGCTGCTTCGTCGCTGCCTTCTAGAAGGCAGCGACGCAGGCTGCCTCACAGGCAAAGATGAGCGTCGCCCGACATTGCCAGGCACGACAGCGCACGAATACGTTATGGGTGCTGTTAAGGAGTGGTGTGTTGTTTGCACTTCGTGCTAAATCGAGTTGTGCCGGGGCCCGTACACATCTCTAGTCAAGCATAATAACGGACGTTTTTTGTTGCTTTGCCTTTGCAGCGACAAAAGGCAGAGGCACCAGAAGCGTTCGCTACAAACTACAAAGAGGAGCCCATCGATCTTGCGTTAGGGGTTTTTGTTTGCGCATGCGCCGAAGTGCATATGCCCTGCTACGTTTGTTTTTGTCTACTTTTTTCTTCTTGTATAGAATGTTATAGAAGTCCTTGAGGTAACAATACGGTTGTGGGGTTTTATTTTCATTACATATAAGAGAAGATTACATAAAATATGTTTTTCTCTACTTGCATACATATATGAGTGAAATAAGAAATATAATATAAAAACTTTACATTATGCTTATAAAAAACTTGATAGTTTTATCTTGATATTCCTAGAAATCTCTAGATATGTATGGAAATTTCCTCTGTGAATACCTTAGAGTTACGTATTTGAAAAAATGTATCAAATTTTATTTATACATATGTATGTTTATTAAATTAAGATTTAAGTAAAGAATAAATTGCGAAGAATTTCCGCAACCTTCCAGTAAAAATCCTTTTAACAGACTGTTGATTTCATTTAAATATATAGCTGCTTTTGTACCTTTATTATGGCTCTTAGGATTCACAGAGGCATGGCTAATGAATGTCAGAGTCCTGCCCCCTTTATACATATGCCTTGTGGGCTTGACCATATGCCAAAACATATGTTATTATATTTTAGACTTTAAATAAAATATTAAAATAATTAGCTAAAAATTTCTGTAATTAACGAAGACAAAAGCCTGCAGCAGAAAAAGTTTGCAACCTGTGAAGCTTTGTGAAGAGTCGAAAAACCCGAATTGCCGAATCTCTCGAAACGGCGAATCGGCGAATCTTGGAGAGTTCCGCGCAGAGACAACTCCATTAGGGCGGCCCACATTTTGCCACATTTTGTTGGCAGGTGCTTTCCCAAGGCGCGGTTGCAGCTTGATGTGGCAAGGGTGCCACAAAAAAAAAAAAGAAGATAACTGAGCTTTACTCGCGAAAGTTCAACAAGCAGATACCCTGTAACAAGTTGCACACTTTGTAAAGCTAAATTTACATAAAGTTTTAGGGCCTTAAAGTCAATTTTTAATTGTGGGTTAAAAACTGATGTTTCTATATTAAAATAAAGTAATTGTTTAAGTCTATGAACTCTATTAAATATAGCATCTTGCCCTTTAAAACTTCATCTTCATCATGGTACATAAGATCCCAAATTCTAATATTTAAAATGGGTATATTTATTTTTTAAAGTTTCTCTAAGAGGATGTAAGGACAGGACATTTGTTACATCAGATACGCACAACTAAAAGATATTCCCATCTTACCAATTTTCAATTGAATACAGGGTAACATAACAGAAAAAACATAAATAAAAAAAATGAAATCATAAGGAAAGTTTTGCATGAAGCGATCAAGGCGCGTGGCTATAGACCAGATCGGAGATCGGAGGCCCGCATGTTGCAGGACAATCGATGACGCGACATGTGCCGCCGAGTGGTTGCCTTGGTGGGGCAGCCACAGTCGCAGCAGCAGCAATTTAGCATAACTGCGCGAATGGCACAGGCATCATTAAACACATTAACAGACAGACACACTCGCACACACACTCGCACACACACTCGTGCACAGCAGGCAGGCCGGCAGACACATGGCTAAAAGAGCAGGCAGGTGATGGCCAAGAGGCCGACAAACAGTTGCTGCAGTCGCTTGACTGAATGACGGACAAATTGACAAACTGACCGAACGAACGATGGCTCGAGTCGAGCCGCTGCCATTCAGCTTGGGCAAAACTGTACGCGCAGCCGGCGTTGGCTTTAATGAGTTTAACCCGTGCCTGCGGGCAAGCTGCAAGGCCCCCACCCCTGCCCCCCTTTGCACCCTGCTCCGTCACTGCCTTGGCTTGCTGTTAATTACAAAAGGATGCGACTGCCAGGATAACAGCTGCCACAGTCGCAACACGTAATGCCAATTGATTTGTGCCTGGCTGAAAGCTCACTCCAGGCACTCTCGAGGATCTGGCTGATCCTGACCGGCTGTATTTATAGCCTGGCTGAAATGCAAATGCTTGATTTTTGTCGAAGATTCTTGTATATATTTCTCTAAGTGTATGCATTTCTAATGAACCACATTGTCTCGCACAAAGAAAGCACAACAAAAACACACACACACACACACACACACACACAGGTAAAGATCTTGGTTCCAACAGCGAAACTAGTTTGCGTCGTCTTTGAAAACCGGTAACAGTTATGAACCCTGGGCCCAGGGCCAAGGTTTCCCTGCTAGCTGGCGAGCAAAAAAATAAAAAAAAAATATATATTCATTGAAGCGTTGGAAATTATGTTTTGATTTTCCATATGCCATATGCCCCGACAGAGCTCCTAACGAACCATGGCAAATTGTCTAATCTGCCAACTGTCTTCACACCTTTGACGCGGCGGCATTCGCTTGACGGGCAACGCTTTTGAGTTCGGGTTTGGGTTTGCCTCCTCTTGGGTTGCACATTACATTGTCGTTTACAAGCCACCCCATATATACCCTAGGATCCTGCCCTCTAACCCAACAAAAAGGTGCCATTACATAGCCAAAAAGTACACAGAACCCAAATCTTTTATTAATTGTTTGTAATTTGTTTATGTTTTCTAAGCAATTTATTTCTTATTCAGAGCAGGGTATGCAATCATTTTAACACATCACTCAATTTATAGACAGAAAGTTTGAGTTGACTGTAGGAATCAAAAATAATGAATTATAGGCAAAAATTTTGAATTGATCGGAGCTGGTAAAGAATTTTGAAAACTTTGAGATGATCCTCAATATAATTTTTATTGAACAAAATTGTAAATAATGATTTACTATATAATATAAAAGTTCCTTTCGTATTATTTTTTAAGGTTTTTTTTTCTTTAGTTTCTCATAATCCTTTCCTGAGATCCTCGATGCGGCTATAATCACAGCTTTCATTCTGCTTGGCTTAAGTCTAGGCTCGAGCTTGTTTCAAGTCTTATCCGTTTCCCATGATCTTCAAAGGGTTTGTTTTTCATACTATTTCACCCTTTGTTAAACCAACTATTTTGCTCAAGTGCCCTTTTTGCATAACAATAAAATTGTTGATCAGCCCATATTAAATAATCAATCAAAGCCTATTTTAAATAAACCCAGCTCATATTCTCAATTTCATTTCAGCATAATTAACATAATAATACAATTTGACAATCATTTTTTGGCAATCTTACAGCCCATTCATACTTACATTAACCCTATAAAGATGCCTCGATCCCTCGTTGATCATGATCATGACGATCGCAGCCGTCGCGTAACTCAGCGTGTCAACGTTTTATACAGACAAGCACACATACAGATATTTTTAATAAAGTTATAAATTTGATCAAAAACATAAACTTGACATTGATCTACAGCCGCTGGGTGAATCAGAAGCGATCTTCACAGACCTTTTGTTTCTCACAGTCGAGAACAGAAGGAAGTATTCTTTCAGTACTTTGAGACAGTTTGCGAAAAAAAAAAAAAAAAAAAAAAAAAAAAAAAAAAAAAAAAAAAAAAAAAAAAAAAAAAAAAAAAAAAAAAAAAAAAAAAAAAAAATAAAAAAAAAGACAACAACCAGAAATAAAGGAAGCATATCAAAGCAAATAAAATCAGACAAGAACAACATGTGAACGATTGCAAATTACAAGCGAAGATCCGCACTGAGAGCAAAGACCAAAGTCTCGATCTGTCCGCTTAATATCTGGCGATCAGTAGGAGCCCAATGGACCAGGTTTCCCTTACTTACTCTTGCTAAAGGGTATTTTAATTGGCTAATGAAATGTGTAACCCATTGAGTGAAATAAGTAAATGCTGTGAGAGAGAGAGAAACTATTTGCTAAGCAACTGTTTGCTTAAGACTTTCTGTTAGATATTTTGGAATACTATACCATATCTTTATCTGTAGAGCATTTACTGTTTTGTATCTTACGGATAGCTGCTCCTGTTGTCTCTCTTCGTCTTCTTCTTTTTTGGTCTGCTGGCAGCTGCTTCTTTTTTGGTTTGGCGTCATTACGAAAAGGAAGCTAAAGACAAACGGATATGCGCTGCACATCAAGCAACTGTTTCTGGCCACTCTCCGTCTCCCTCTCGCGCACTCTTTCCTTTTCTTTTCTTTTCTTATTTTGTTTTTTTTTTTTTTTGGTGGTTACTGCTTTTGGGGCTTTTCACTTCTTGGCGTAAAATAAATTGTGCGACAGGTGCGACGATGTCGACAACTGGACCCAAAAAAAAAAAAGAAACCAATAACAACAACAACTTTAACCACAGATTCTGTTGCAAGCGGAGCTTTGGCTTTGGCTTGTTGTGTGGGAGCGAAGCTTTCGATCCTTGTGTCGATCTTCGATCTTACAGCTGCGCATAATTGCCAAGTCTGGCATTTACAAGACGCAGCTGTTACTTCCGCCCGAATGCACTGGAAAGGGACAGTCGGACTGTAGTCCTGCGGGGCTTAAGGATTTTTAGGGTTTGCTCGGGCTTACAATAAGCTGGCTACTTAGATGCATGGCTCGTTGCACGATCCTTTTTCTAATGCTAATCCTGCAGGCCAATTGTCTACCTGCTCCTTTTGGTTTTGCTGCTGCTCTCGTTCCTGTGATCAGTCCTATTGAATTAGCAGCCAACAGGTTTGTGCCAGTCCAGACATCCTTTTCTGCTATTATTATACATACATACACAAATTCTTCATTTTCGGCTCTTACTAGGAAAATCGTACATAATTTTTAGGGTTATGGCCGTCGGGCACGTAGCACGGCTAATATTGTCCAAAATAACAGGTGTTGACTGATTAGTCTCAATGGCCTTTTGGGCGCGATCTTCAGTTCGACGGAGCCCGCAGCACGTATCAAATTGATGACTGATGATCGCCGCTTGCCGCTTGCCGCTTGCCACCTGTTAACCGTAAACAGCTTTCTGGTACAGTCATCGTTTCGGGCAGATGTTTGCATATCGTGCCGAAGATCGCCGCACACAATTCTCTTAAAAGCAAATACTCGTCGGACCAGGACCAGGGACTGGGACAGGGCCAGGGCCAGGGATATGGAATCTGCAGCTGGTCCAGGTTCATATTTTGCATTTCGCAAAATGCAAACAACAAACGAAACGAAAACAACATTTTTTGGGCAAATACAAAAGAGGATCGCTCGCACACACACAAAGCGCATCCTGCTGCCGGCAGGACATGCCCAATGTCCTGCGCTTACATGACACAAAACATTTCCCTTGATTTATTATAAACATCTCTTCGTACGCTGCCTTGATTGATCTACACTGAAAAATTTCCTTTGCGGCTTAGCAAAGTAAGGGCCAACAACAAAGAGTACTAAACCGGGCTAAGACCGCCTGGCGAAAAACGGTTTTTGTGCCATGCTTTATCATTTGCATGTCATCTTGCGCAAGCTGATTTTATATTTCATTCAACTTGGGCAAAAGATTGAGAAAATAGATTTTCTTTTTTTGCCATTTTCCGGGGTGCAAATTTTCATAATCTCTGTGAGGCAAACAAGCATAAAGAACTGATCTTCGTTTAAGTATATGAATATATATGTATGTATATTAAGGTTTCTTCTCTGCTTGGCATATATGATCATTGATCAGTTATATATATATAATATAAATATCAACCATCCTCTGGGGCGTCAATGAACTTAACTTGCGAGTGTTGCTTTTTAGGCTCGAGATCTGCGGAGATCGCTTAACGATCGACGATCGACGATCGTCGTCAGATCTTCGAATCTGTTTGCAATGCGATTCCCGTGTTTGCTCAACAAAAACAAAACGCTGTTCAACAAAATGTAACTGAAATTGTGTTTACACTTACCTGAAAGCAAATCAAGCCCGGATCGAGATCGTTTCTTATATTTTATGTATATATTTTTTTGTACTTATTTTCAAGTTCACGCAGCATCCTTTGGATTTCTGCTCAGGGCCAGCAAAAATTTATGAGATTTTGCCAAAAAAAAAAAAAATAAATAAAATAAAATTTGTATATATATAAAAGCAGCTCAAAATAAAGCGGGGCTTTTGTTTTTTGAGGTTTTCTCTTTTAAGTTTTATTTGTTTTTGATTTAAAAACTTCCGGTTTTTATATTCGCGCTCGTAATTTGATCTGTTTATGCGTTAAGAATTTCGCATAAAGTTGTCTTGCAACAGCTGCCGCTGCCACAGAGCTTTAAATACGACCGAGTAAAAAAAAAAAACAACATGGAACTGAACTCAGCAATTACAACGTGTAACGGTTAAGGAAACCAAATTCAAACGAATTGCGAATAAAATGAAACAATTAAACGGAAATGTCGCAAGAAGACAATAGAAAAATCTTGTTTGTTGCAGAATGGATAATTTAAATATGAATGCAAGCAGGCCTAGGGCACACACACACACACACACATGGATGCAGGACATACAGGACATACCTATGCATAGGTGTATAATTATGGAGCAATGGGCTGTTACCTCGTCTCAGGAAACACGCGAGACACAAAGGCGCAAATGCAATGCAAAAAAAAGGACTACCCAAATCAAAGACGACAACAAGGACAAGGACAAGGACAAGGACAAGGCTGAGCATAAGCATAAGGATGAGAATGAGAATGAGAATGAGCATAAGGACAAGGGGCAAAAGAAGCTGCGCACAAAATGGCAAACAAATCACAAATAAAAAAAAATATATATAAAAAAAAAAATAACCGTGAGAATCGCTCGCACATAAATCTATATACGACGCATTTGAACATTCCTCAGTTCGTGGATACCGCAGCATCCTTGCCCATCAGCAGCCCATCCCCAAAATAATATATGAAAACCACCCCATTACCTCATTTATTGTCCTAGTGCTCAAATGCGCAAAATTTCACCGCTTGGGGTTGCATAAATTATGCATTAAATTTGAACTTAATGCGTAGTTCGCAACTGCGTTGATTGCTTCTCAACAAGTTTTTACGCGTTTTTGAACGATTTTTGGTACAGTTCTTAATGGGTATTCTGCCCCTCAGGGAGCGTGGACTCAATAAAGTTTAAACTCTACACTGTTCTAGGCAGTTCTAGAAGCTGTTGACTGTACAAAAGTGCGTAATTAGAAAGCAAAGTTATTTTGTTTGAGGTTATGTTAACGAATTTAAGGTTATGTTACACAGGAAACTATATTAAATTGAAAACAAATAAGCGAATATATTATAAATTAATAATAAGTAATAATTCTCTCATATTCATTTGATTTTAACAAGCTGGCAACTTCAACTTGAAGACTAAGTTAAGCTGGGAACTAGGAATAATATCCCTGGCTATTATAGTTTTCCACAGTGTACGCCAATTGTTTGGCAATAAAAGCAACCCCACAGCGAATCGGTAAACGGGAATTCGGCTTGAAGATGAGTTACGCACAGAACAAACAATGGGAACATGGCACAATAATTGTACCAAATTTCGACTTTGCTGAAAGGAAAACGCAATTCGAATTTTTTTTTCATTCTTGTTTCAATGGCAAAGATTATGCGTAGCAGGCAAGATGACAATCAAAAAGGAAACTCACATATGTTGAGTATGTGTGTGTGAGTGCGTAATTATTATTTTTCAATTGGGGTTGCGCGGTTTCAACAAACGAATCCTTTGATAGGGTTGCCCAACGCAACCGGTCGCAGCCCAATCTCAAGGACAACAAGGCTGGGCGACGGCTGCATGCCAGGACATGTCGTCTATAAACGAATGTAGATCACAAACAATGCGCTAGGGATCCAGATTATGAATTAATAATCAACTTGGGCACAATAATCACAATGCCATAACCTTGAGGCAAGGTAAATAATAATTAAGTACGATATAGCGATCCTTACACACACACACACACACACACACATGCACACACGTGTTGCTGGCAGGACTCGTTATCGAGAACGGGACAGGACTCACGGCACAGGACACAGTCCAAATTGCGTACAGCTGCCGCCAACGACGAATTGACGTGCGTTTAAATGCCCTGTAACTGAGTAGTAAGGGGTATATGTCCATTGAACAGGCAAAAGGCAGCATAGTATAAAAAACTTTTATATACATATATATATACTATCTTTTATATATTGTCTATCTTATCATCTCTTCGTATGGCAGTCTTCACAAACAAGAAGAAGAAGCACATTTTTAAGGTAAGTTTAACTGTAGTCCTGAATATCCTAAAATTTATACGTGTGTATGTATATATAATATTCTTTTTAGAGCTTTAAAACTTTCTTCATGCTATATGAAAATTAAATAAATTTAGTGTTAGATTTAAGCTTTATTATAATTAATGTTTTTATTTTTTAACAAATTTAAATTTTATTTTGATTTTTGGTATATAAAGACATTAGGATATATAAAAGTCTTAAAATATTTATTTATTTTTATTTATTTTTCTTGGTATCTTTTTTTAATTACAGGATATTTTTTAAGACGTCCACTCTCGAATGGAAGAATCTGACTTGTTTTTCTTATCGAGCAGCTGCAGGAGCTGTCAAGGAGCGACACCACGTGCCAAGGTGAGTCAGCAACAACAACAGCAGGAGGCAAAGCTATTATCCTGGCGGCCATTTTGTGTGGCGCTTAAGTTGGCAGGAGCAGCTGCCAAACACGATCACGATCCCATTTATCTGTGTGGCAACCAGTTCGGCGCCCTAAGCTTGCAGCAAGTCCTTGCTGCGGCTGCGGCTGCTGCTTTGTCTTTGTCTTTGTCTGTATCCTTTAAGGAAAGCTGCCGCTGACAATAACAACAGATGTTTCTTTATTTTTTCATTCCCGGCATGAACGTGTTTCCAAACATGATTTATGGCTGATCTGTTGCTGCTACTCCATGTTAGAGTTTCTTAGAGCATTGTTTGCCCATTGACCAGCTGCTTGGTCTTGGGTCTTGGGTCTTCTATCTTCTGTCTTCTGTCTTGGTTCATGGAACCGGTTTGAAGATCTGTGCTCTGCTTTTGTGTCGTTTTTATGGCGTGTTATGATTTCGTATTACAATTAGCTATACAAAAGGCATGCTGCCTATTTTGTGTGCCCATCCAAGACGAGTGGCATTGTCTGGCCGCAACGACCCTATAAATTTCAGTGCAGCGCATTAAACTTGTCACAATTGTGCAGTTAAGTAGACATTTAGATCCAGCCCAAAAATCCAGCACAAAATGAACGAGTGAGCTGTGAGCACTTCATTAGCTGGTATCGCCGACAAGGCAACTAACCAACTGGCCAACGAGGCAACTGGCCAACTAGCCAACTCTATCGACGCTCACTCATTTTGGTCATAATCATAAAAGTCATGCGAACATGAATTGCTGTGGCATGCATCGCTGCTTGCAACGCCTCCCGGCAGCACTTAAGACAAATAACTTACACACCTATCGACAGGCCCAAGCCCCAGTCCCAGTCGCAGTCTCAGTTGCTGGCCCGGAGGCGCTGGCTCTCGTTTCGTTGACGCATTTTCAATTAGTTTTAAATCAGAACTAATTGAATTCATTTTGGCCTGATCACATCGCAACCCATCGCATCTAGGCAATCTTATCTTAACAGTTATGATGTCCCGCGTGCCAGCTTGTTTTGGCATTCTCCGCCAAAATTTATTGACAAAAATTTGCAACACAGATTGCATAGGGAGGCATGCCGCTTGCCGCTTGCCGCTTGCTGCTTACCACATGCCGCTTGCCACATGCTGCATGACCAGTAGCAAGTGCAGCGTAGGTAAGAGGCAGTAGCGACTGGTCAGAACCTGCCATCGGCACATGTGAAATCTATGACCATAGCTGTGCATAATAAATGGAGCACTTGCGACAGGTAAATGGCACACAAAAAGGTTAGCGCAAAAAAAAACCCATAGGCAGGCGAATGTCTGGCCGCAAATAGCGCCTAAGCTGGTCAAGCTTTAGTTTTGTATTTTTCTTGCATAGTTGCCGCTCATGGCAATGGCAGCTGGCAAACAAGTGGCGCTGCCTAAACAAAAACAACCACAATAACGACTTCAAATGGTCAACAAGCTACTTTCTTTTGTGTTTTTTGGTTTTTTAAATTTAAACGAGCGTTAGCTTGTGCCAGACAGAAGCCGAATGCTGTGAGACTAAATAAAATAAATACCATATCGGTTAACAGTGCATGTTGACGTTTAACATGACAGATCATGTTATTATTAATGTTAAGTTAACATTGGTTGAAACTTTCGACATATCGATAAGCTCTGAAGTTCTCACATGGCTATAAGATAAGAGATTACTCATTGCGCAGGTCCAGCAATCTTTATGATAAGACTTAACATTTGATTCGTGACGTCACATACATTTACAACTGCCAGTGCAACAAACAAATTATACTTATTGCTATACAATTTTTGTTTTCAACTTTTTACAGGTGTTCGTTTTTTTTAATTGAATTTATTATTGAAATTATATAAGCAATTTTACATGGATTCCCTTATTTGACACGGAGAGAACGCACCATGCGCACTTCTTAAGCAACAACCTCTTACCTTACTCATTCGCTGCAAGCGGGTGGCGCTGTAATCAGAATCAATTAACGCCAATCAGAAGACAAATAAAAGTATAAACCGCAATTGTCGATTGGCGGTGAAAAGCGCAGCTATTTGTCAAGTTGAGGTAAACTATTCCCTGTCACATAATGTAAGAGATAGTGATAATTAGATAACAACAATAACAGCAACAACAACAGCGGAAGCATTCGCATTGATTTCTCGCCAAAAACAGGTAAAAAAGCCGCAAACATGTTTCGCAGGCTCAGTTCGTTGAAGGTCAGCAGAATGCGCGGTTTCTCTGCGTTGGTACAGACGAAGGCGCTGGTCAACGGCAATTGGATTGACTCATGCAGCCGGCAGACGTTCGATGTGACAAATCCCGTTAATGGCCAGGTGATTGGCCAGGTGCCCGACATGACGGTGGAGGACGCACAGCAGGCCATCGACGCCGCCAAGCAGGCGTACGAGTCAAAGGAGTGGCGCGCCCTGACAGCCAAGGATCGTTCCAACTTGCTAAAGGTATCGAAAGCGGATATATAAGTTGGACCCCACACTGAATAATCTTGCTTGCAGAACTGGCACAAGCTCATCGAGCAGCACACACAGGAGATAGCGGAAATCATGACGGCCGAGTCCGGCAAGCCCATCAACGAGTCCAAGGGCGAAGTCGTCTACGGAAATTCGTTCGTCGAGTGGTTCGCCGAGGAGGCGCGTCGCATTTACGGCGAAATTGTGCCCAGCGGCACAGCAAATCGCGAGGTGATTGTGATGAAGCAGCCGATAGGCGTGGCCGCGCTGATAACACCCTGGAATTTTCCGCTGGCCATGATAACGCGTAAAGCGGGCGCCGCACTGGCCGCCGGCTGCACCGTGGTCGTCAAGCCCTCGGAGGACACGCCGCTGACAGCACTCGCAGTGGCCAAATTGGCCGAACAGGCCGGCATACCCAAGGGGGTGATCAATGTGGTCACCACCAAGAAGGCGGCGCCCATCGGCGAGCTCTTCTGCAAGAGTCCTGATGTGCGTGGCATCAGCTTCACGGGCTCCACGCAGGTGGGCAAGCTGCTCTTCCGCAACTGCGCCGAGGGCGTAAAGCGCGTCTGCCTCGAGTTGGGCGGCAATGCGCCGTTCATTGTCTTCGATTCGGCCAACTTGGAGAAGGCCGTCGATGGCGCTATGGCCTCCAAGTTCCGGAACTGCGGTCAGACCTGTGTCTCGGCGAATCGCTTCTTCGTGCAGGAGGGCGTCTACGACAAGTTTGTGTCGCAGCTGAAGCAACGCGTGGAGGCCCTGAAGATCGGCGATGGCAAAGCTGAAGGCGTGCAAATCGGTCCACTGATCAATAAGATGCAGTTCGACAAGGTCAGCGACTTTGTGGAGGACGCGCGCAGCAAGAAGGCCAACATTATTGTGGGCGGCAAAGGACTGCAGGAGCTGGGCTCCCTATTCTATGCGCCCACCATAATCACCGAGGTGCCGCCTTCGGCTAAAATCTACACGGACGAGGTCTTTGGACCCATTGTCTCCATCATCAAGTTCAAGGACGAGGCCGAAGCCGTGCAGAAGGCCAACGATACACAACGTGGCCTGGCCGGCTATTTCTACAGCGAGAATCTGCAGCAGGTGTTCCGCGTAGCCAAACGCCTGGAGGTGGGCATGGTCGGGGTCAATGAGGGTATAATTTCCGCACCGGAGGCGCCGTTCGGCGGCGTCAAGGAGTCTGGCGTGGGCCGCGAGGGTTCCAGCCATGGCATCGATGACTACGTGGATATAAAGTACATATGCATGGGAAATTTGAAGTACGATTGAAATATCTGAAAAGAAAAACCTATACTACACTATGGCTTTAAGTAGCAGTCTTCCACAAATGCTTGTTTGTTATAAATTTAAATTAGTAATATTAAATGTGCACAAAATTAATTGTTGTTACTAAATTATAGTTTAAATTTCATTTTGAAATTTTATATTACATAAAATGTTAAGATTGCACGGTTAACAGCATTAAGCAGTTAAAAGCAGCTATCGGCTGACCGCCACATTTTCGACATACAGCATACCACAACATTTGGTATATTTTCGGATTGCATTTGAGTTAGTTTCATGTTATGTGCGCATGGTCACACTTAATCCCTACTGTCTATACAAGTGCTGATTTGCTTCCAAGTGCAATTTTTTGTAGAAGCAATGTCTGATAAAATTGTAAGTAAATTCCCAATATGTGGCCAAAAACGTTAAACTCCGTATTGATGAGATATACATATATGTACGGTATATTTACTGTGCGAAAACTGAGCTGGGCTGTTGCTGTGTCCTGCTGACGACTCAAAACGCCGGCAACGAAATATTTTCGCATAACGCTTTGTTGTTGTTGCGGCCGCAAAATAAAATGTTGTTTTCATTTAATATGTATGCATATGGAAAATGTGCTTAAAGCGAGCACTGATTAAGGTACACAGCTTAATTGGTCGCCCGTCGTTGAGTGCAGCCAGTGTAAATTCGTTGCCACGGCGACGCCAGACTGATGAACAGACGGACACACGGCCGGACACACAAACAAAGGTACAATGACTTGTAGATTTTGCAACAGAGCTGCTGACTGCACGAACGGGGTGGGCGAGGGTGTTGGGGCGGGCTGGGGAGGCAGCATGTGTCTAACTGGGAGGTGAGGCAACTGTTTTGACCATGGCAATGCACTTTTTCTCTTTTTGGCACACTCTAAGCATTTATTTACATTTCGTAAAAATTGCCAAAAAATGGCTGAAGGAATTTGAATTGCCCGATTGCAGTCAAATGCGCGCCTTCATGTCGTACAGTTTAATACGCTAATATCAAGCCTTTTGGGCTAAATCAAGTAGCTCCAGCTACTCTAAACAACAACATCCATAGCCAATTGGCCAGAAAAACAACAACGGCAGTTTCGACCACAACAACAATATGGCCAGTGCACCGTTGCTCTTGGAGCATTTTATCTACAAGAAGCGCAATTTTGTCTATGCCTTTGTGCGCCATCGTTTCTTGACGTTATGTAAACAATCGGTGCGATCGAGCGTGTGCCTTAATACTATATATTAACTATATAATATATTAACTATTTGCTGTACTAAATATTAACTTGTCTTAATTACAGCTAATACGTGTGCAGTCTGCGGAGGGCATTAAGCGCATTGAGATCTCGCCAAAGTCAAATCTTAAGCAGTTGTATGACAGCGTACAAAATGCACTCAAAGTCGATGGCTTCGGCCTATTCATGGAGCGCAATTTCGCCACAGAGCTTCACGCCAACGGGTCACAGCTGGTGGGCACCATGCTCAAGCACGGCGACATGTTGTATCTAAAACAAATGGCGGGCACTTCATCACGCGTAAGTTCACCCAGCATAAGCACAAATGTTATAAACGATTCAATTCTGTCATCTTACAGCGCACAAGCACTATAGCTATAGAGAATTTGACATTCAATAGCGCCACCAAATTGTCCACTGAGAAGCTTAACACACGTCCCTCCGTTGATGTCATCGAGGATGAGGTGGATCAACTGTTGCTCAAGTCCGACGGCACCATCAAGCGTGATCGCGATACTAAGCTGTAAGTTAAGCTGGGTGTTAGTAACAAGATATCCAATATAATCAAAGCTGGGTATACAGTATAAAGTCCATTATTATATAATTTATATAATATTATAGAAAATTGTATACAATTACCTAAAGTTATAAAAGCTTACATGCCTTAAAAGCTTTAAATCCTTACTAATTAAGTACTTCACTCTTTCTTTTTTCATCCAGTTGTCATCATAATGCGAATGGTCGTTGCGTGCACTGCTCCCCGCTGGAACCGTACAACGAGAGCTATCTGAAGGACCACAATATCAAGCACTTGTCTTTTCATTCATATATTCGTAAACAGACTTCGGGCATGGATCATGGCAAGTACTTTGTGTTTGACGACATCAATTGCCGCATTAAGCCCGGCTGTCGGGAGCATCCGCCTTGGCCCAAGGGCATTTGCTCCAAGTGCCAGCCATCGGCCATAACGCTAAATCGACAGACCTATCGTCATGTGGACAACGTTATGTTTGAGAATACCAAAATTGTGGAGCGCTTCTTGAACTACTGGCGCACCACGGGCCATCAGCGTATGGGCTTCTTGTACGGCACCTACGAGCAGCATGCGGATGTGCCGTTGGGCATACGCGCCAAGGTGGCGGCCATCTATGAACCACCGCAGGAGTCGTCACGCGATTCGATCAACATATGTCCAGACGAGGGCGCCGACGAAGTTGACGCCGTTGCCAAAGCATTAGGACTTAAAAAGGTGAGTGTTGTTTCAGTTTTCCCAAATGCATTTATTGACATGATGATTTGTTCGATAGATTGGTTGGATCTTCACGGATCTAATTACGGAAGATGCCACCGCGGGCACTGTCAAACAGATTCGCGGCATTGAGACACATTTTCTGACTGCTCAGGAGTGCATATCGGCGGGCGAGCTGCAAAATCGTCATCCCAATCCTTGTAAATATGCTACAAACGGCACATTCGGCTCTAAGTTTGTGACCATTTGTGTGACCGGTGAGTGTTGCTTTTATTAATATTTAATGTATATCTATAACATTGGGTATTTGTCTCGATAGGCGATCAAACTAAGCAGGTGCACATGGAGGGCTATGCGGTGTCCGCTCAGTGCATGGCTCTGGTGCGTGACGATTGCCTGATACCCACTAAGGATGCACCCGAGTTGGGCTATGTGCGCGAATCGACCGACAAACAATATGTGCCGGATGTTTTCTACAAGGTAAGTGTCTTGCTTATTATAAATTTATGATAGAATAACTAACCTAATAATGTAAATATATATTCTCAATCAGTAACAAGACCCAAACCAAATACAAACGTTGCATTCAAAGTTGTTTTTTTAAGCTGCTTGTATTGATTTTAATATACATGCCTTTGTATAACTTTTCCATATGCGAATCACATTCCTTTTCTGTCTTTATATCCCGAAGAGAAATGGATGCATTTAAGAGGTTGCACAAAGTCAATTGATTGGACTTTCAAATTCTGTTTAAGCGCTGCTTAAGTTCACTTTAATCTGTTGTTCCCCCTGCTTAGAAACTACTAATACTTGCAGGAACGATATTTATTGAATTTCACATATAGATTTAAAACACATATAGATTTCAAATAACACATTTGACTGTTATTCTCATAGTTAATAGCTAATATATAGACATCAATGAATATTCGTTATCTTTTTGGCACAAATTCTGTGCTACTCTCTCTTTTTTTGGACAATTAATGACAATTTACCAACAAGTTTTCTTGATCTGATGATCACAATCTCTGATTAACTTTGATTAAAATTCAAATGGAATGATCTGTTTCATTTTTGTTTTAGATATGAGCTAATTGTTTTTGCTGTGTACTTTGTACTGCGTATCATTGCTCTGAGATTCTCTTTTGTAATTCACCTTAAACGAGGGGAATTGTTCGCGTGTGGTTCCATTTGCATATATAAATAGACACTTAAAGCAAGTATAACATTTAGATACTTTGATTATACTATTGATTATTCAAATTTATCTTAAGCAACGAAAATTTAATCTAAATAAATCACATAAAGTGAAATAAATTGAGCTAAAATCAGAATAAACTGTAAATCTTTCAACGTAATTTGTATATGATTCGGTCACGCTTTCTCGGTTCTATATCACATTCTATATATCATACCTTAACTTCTATCGCATTCTTTGCTTGCCTTGTTTTGGGCCTTTTCATTTTAAATTTATCGCAATATTGTTGAGGATGATGTATTCCTAATATTCCTTTGGGTTCGTTCTAACTATCCTACAATTTAATTTAGACATCTAAGGTTTCGCTCAAATAACAACTAAAAAAGAAAACCTATTTGAAAAGTCAATCAATCAAACTAGGGAAATTAGAATGTGTTAGTATTGTGGAAACTAGTTAAAACTGGTTTGAATATATGTTGCATTATCCTATAAATATTTTTAAAATCTTTTGGTATTATTAATATTCGCAACTTGCGTTTCCTTTAAAAGTATTTCTTTTCTCAATTGTCTTGAATTTGGATGGTTTCATTTTGTTGCTGATTTATAGTCTTCTTATACGCCAAGAATATATTTTGAATATCTTTGTTTCATGGTCTTATAGCTTTGCTCAACGGAGTTTTATATAATAATATATAATTTTCTCCGTTAGCCTTGTGTTTTATTGTGGGTATTATTTACGACCCACAAAAAGCAATTCATTACTGTTACATTATTTTAAAATCTTTAATTAACATTTAGGATATGATCAGCTTTTTATCCTTGACCTAATCTAAGAAATTCGAATTTATTTGTTGTTGTTGCAAACAAATTGTTTACAAATAATAAATTCAGGTCAGAATTGAATGTTTCAGCATCTTGATGCAATAGATAATACTAAGTTATATCTTATACCTAGTTTTACTCCAACCTTGTTGCCAGTAATTTTTCTGTGCAGGTAACTTTGTAGCGCCAAACACCTTTTGTGGTGTTTACAATTTTCACTCATATCTCAAATTAAATTTTCATTGCCAAACTCTGGTATTTCTTAACTTAAACTAGTTCTTTGCTCTTAAACCACATATAAATATATATATATATTGTATATAGAGAGTGTATCTTTGTCTAAGTTTGTTTTTTAAAAAGTTCTTAAGTTTTTGTTTACCCTGTGATCAATTAATGTATTTTTTTTTATTGACTTTACTGTATTTGGAACTTTACTTTTTATATGAATTCTTTTTGACTATTTTTTTCTATTAATTCCTCAAATTGATACTTGGGAATTTATTATTTGTATAGTCACGTGCTGTTTTAACAGTTGTTCCACATCAATTGTTTACAGGGTATTATATATAGTCGAGTTGAGCCGACCTATAAGCTTTTTTCATGTTTTGTTTTAAAACTTCTTTAAAAAAAAAACCTCCAAAAAATTGTGTGTGTAATTATTTCGTTTAGATTTTTGATGCATCTTCATAAGTATTTGGTTTCTGTAAAATGCTTATCAAAAATGCGCTTTTGACCATAGCAAATGCCCCAAAAAAGTTGGCTTTTATCGTCACTAATGTTGACATAAATATTATGGACTTTTCCTTCTGTTTATATAAATATTATTTAGTAATTGTCAAAGTTAATTGGAAATTGAACCATTCAGTTGTCCATTCTTAAAAAGTTGTCGCGTCGATACTCGCCACAATTTCTAATGTAGGTGCGCATCGTGGGCCTGCCGAGCAGATCACCGCTGCTGGCAATCGTGTCCAGCGTATCGATACCTTCCACAATGAACCCAAAGATGGCCGTAAACACGGGCAACTCGCCGAGCACCAGTCGAAACTGGCTGCCCACAAAGCCGCTGCTGTCGTGACGCTTCTGGCCACGACGCATGCCCACCGTGCCCCGCTCGGCTTGCAGTCCAGTGTTGTCGGGCATAAAGAAACGATGCTCCAAGGCGGCATAGCCGCCGCGTCCATTGTGCAGCTCGAAGTCCCCGGTGATTAGGCTCTCGTTGCCCCACGCCTGAAACACGTTGCAGCCCCTGTAGCCAAAGCCGCGTTCGTGCAACACCAGCGCCCGAAAGTTGGCCGCCATGCGTGGCGCCACATCGTCGCGCACCTCGATCAGCACGCGACCCGCCGGCCTGCCGTCCATTTCCATGTCCAGAAAATAGATGGGATAGCTGCCCAGTGTCGAAGGCCAACGTGGCAGAGCAGCTACCGCAGCTGTCTCCGTAGGCCAGGCCAGGGCTGGACTTGGCTCGGCCACCTGCTGCAAGGCCTGCACCCAGCTGGGCATGCTCCAGTTCTCCACACTTGGCAGCGCCTCCGCGTGTCCATTCCGACGCCTCAGCGCCGCCAGCTGGCGATCCAGCTGCAGCCGATTGTAGTCATTGTTGTCGAAGAGCTGGGCGGCCGGATGACATAATTGTTCGCTGCCGTTGCAGCTGCTGCTGCTGCTGTCGCCGCTGCCGCCGCTGCCGCCGCTGCTGCTGCTGTTGCTGTTGCTGTTGCTGCTGCTACCAAAGCCCTCCCACTGACCAAGGTTGCGCCTGTGCTGTGGCATACCGACGGGCGCCGGCAACACAGCCAGCTGGGAACGCTGTTCTTGCTCGGTTGATTGCATTGCGATCCAGTACTCATAGATACAGTAGTTGGTTAATAGCAGCGCCGGCGGTGGCTCCACGATGGCGGGCACCGGCTCCACTGGCTGATAGTGCAGCGCCCAAAAGCGGCGTTGCAGCTGCTCGAAGTCCAACAGCTCGAGGCCGCCCTCCCTGATGCTGGCGCGCAGGCGACACTCCCGATACACGTCCAGCAGCTGGCCGTTGTAGTTCACGTGCTGCTCGTGCAGCTCGCCCAGCAGACGCAGCAGCGCGGCGGCGGACACGCCAGGCGTCTGGAGTCTATGCTGCAGCTGTTGGTTGGTGCGATTCCACCAGTCGCGCATCAGGAAGCTGCGCAGCGTCGGATTATGCTGGGCAATCAGCCGCTGGATGTGCTGCTGCACGGTGTCGCAAGCTTCGCAGAGTCGACGCAGCAGCGCCGAATCGTCCGTGGCCAGCATGTTGGTCTGGCCCATGGTCAGCTCTATTTTGGCTATCTCGTTGCTGATCAGCTGGCGCAGCAGCTCGGTCAGGTCCAGTTGGCGCGTCAGTTTGTGTTCATTGTGCTCGGCGCATGTGGCGCAAATGTCGCAAATTAGCCGGTGGCAGCCATGGCACCAGATCGTGTTCGGTGTGGCATGCAACAGACAGTATTCGTTGCCGGCGCGCAAAAAGTTTGCCACGCTCAGATTGTCCAGCCAATTGACCCAGCCGGTTGTGGCCACATTGCTGCTGTTGGGCTGCAGCTGCTGCTCGTTCCGCTGCTGCAACATGAGTCTGCCCAGCCGCAGTGCCGGCAGCTGCTGCAGCAGGAAAAGCAGACCCTCCGTTGTGGGCAACTCGCCCAGCACTGGCAGCTGCGTCTGCTGGCCGCACTGCGGACACGTCACATCCAAGCGGCTCATCAGCTGCTCCACACAGGCGGCACAGTAGCTGTGCTGGCAGCTCAGCTCCTTGGGCAGACGGGCGCCAATTGTTGGGTCATAGCTGCGTCGGCACATGCTGCAAACGAGCAATCTTCTCAGCTCCCTGGGTATATTCATTGTCGTTCTTGGGAACATAGAGAGAGATACAAGAGACGTTATAAAGAGAAGTAAATAAAAAAAATATATACTTTAAATTCATACATTGCAAAGTCTGTTATATATTAGGCAAATTTAAAATCAATTGACATGCCCCATTGTCAGACCAACAACTAAATTATGTTGATTAGTGCAGTTTTATATAAAAGCCAATTTAATACACTTATATAATTACGATTGATCAACAATTTAGACACGCAATTTATTGCCAATGAAGGACAAGACGTTGTGTAAACTTTGAACTCTTGACTGAAAGGCCACCAAATTGTGAATGTTTTATAAATCTATCCACGTAAAAGAAACTTACAAGAAATTTGTAGTTGCTCTTTTGCTAAGAATATTATCTTTTAGAAAGTTCTTCGAATTGAAACATTTTGTTAGTGCAAACTTTTGACTCAATGCGGCTTACAAATATTTCAAGCCGTATAAAGCTGGCAAAAATGTCCGTGTCCAAGCCAACATTTTTCCGTGCAAAACGTGAGTGAAGCATGGAGTTGTTAAAGAAACCCGTTACACACACACACACACACACGCACACACACATGCAATGTTGTGTTTGTCAATATTGTCGTCCAACCTAGATTTAGTGCCGTCAGTTTGGTGACATTCATTCGAAAGAGCAACACAATTGGTACAATTTCCAGTGTCAAAGGAATGCACAATTTTCCAGGAAAACATTATTTCGACGGACGCAGAGTTCATAGCAAATATAAGTCATGCATTTGTAAATACATAATCTTATTTGTACTGAAATAAATATGGAATTTGGCATTCTACGTTGTAATTCCAGAGAAATTTTATATTTCATATAATTTAAACCACCTCAATGTCAGCTTCAATAAGACTCCAAAGAGCTCGCAAGTTAAGCACAGAAAACATGGCTAAATACACACTTTTTAGTTTGTTTGACCCGTGTCTAACTGACTGAGCAAAAAGACACCAAAAAATACACAAACATAATATATATATATATATACACATATATATTATATATATAAATCCTAACAGGTTGACAAATGTTGCGTGTTAAGCTGTGCAAAAAAAAAAAAAACTTTAAACATTTATCAGTTGCTTTCTGGTTGATTTTGTAGTAAATATTTTTAAAATTCAATTTTGTGCTCTTTTTGTAAATTATGATATGAAATGGCAACAGAGTTGTAATACAAAACTGGCCAAGCAGCTTATATAAAAACATATTTTTTTTAAGTACGTATCTGACTTTACCTTATGCGTTCTTTGGCAACATTGGCCCAACTGTAATATGTCATGGTCGAACTTCATTTTAAAAAAATAGTCTTGTTTTTTCCGCTCTATTCGTGCTTTTTAAATGCCTACACAAATTTTCATTCGTATTGCCAACTTTGTGTACTTTTTTTTGCGACTGTTTTTAACATTTTGCTGCCGGTTGGTTTTATTTTTTGGTGCGTTTGGTATTTTTTCTTAAGCTCGTTTTTCATGTGTACAGTTAGCTTTTTTTGCCGCTGTGTGTTGCTCTTTTGAGTTATGCAAATATAGTAAACAGCAGAAAATATTTTTGCGAATTTATTTAATAGATTACGCATACGCCACATTTGCGCTGCAAAGCTTTCCCCATTATTCGGACAGTTGCCGCGCTGTATTTTTATTTATGCAAATCCATAAATGACACAAATGCACATTGATGACGACTTTTAATTTATTTGGAAAAGCTCTTTTGGATCTTTTGGAGGGATGTTTAAATGGCATAGATCAAGCAATAATAATAACAATGATTGGGTTGTTAAAGAGTGTATGAATTTGAAGAGATTTAAGTCTGATTTATTATTTTAACAATACTCGAGTCTGGCAATTTATTTTCAATTTAGAGCTTATAATTATCAAATGCACAATCATATTTTATAAATGCCTTTTGTTTAGTTCGGCTCGAACTAAGTATCTTAACACTCTGTCAAGGTCTTGCATTTTATATATTGTGCTGCCTACTTTTCGGCGTCACTTAATTAAAGTTGCGCTACTTTTGTAGAGCTAGGAATCTCAGGACTTAGGCAAACGACGTGCCAGGCTCTGGCACTGAGCCATAGCTAATTGCCAGCAACAACAATGGGCCAGCGACAGAGATAGAAATAGAAAGAGAGAGAGAGAGACAGTCGGTGTCACCTTCACTGTTTAACAATGATTGCTTGGTTGTTTGTTCAGAGCTAACAATAAATTTGTTGCCTGTCGCCTGCCGTCAGATAATATTGTTTAAACAAACACACGCGCACAAGCAAGCAGAGAAAGCTGCACACACACCCATACACACGCACACCCACACGCACACACATGCATTAATTTGTGTATTTGCCAGTTGTGGCTTGCATTTAGCTGAGCTGTTAAATTTGTGTGTGGCTATCCCTGTCATTTTGGGGTCGCTCTCTCTTCCTCGCCTTAATTAAATATGAGCTGAGTCCTTTGTTCTGATATATGGTGCATGCATACGCATGCATATATGTATGTATGTTTATGTATATCTGATTTCACCATTTTTCCGCGACACCTGTTGAGAGCAGAACGAACGAACAGGAAATTACTCATACGACACGTTGCGCTCTTTGCCAAGGTCCCAACTTTCAAATTTCAACTTCAAATTCAATTAATAAGTTGCGGATGCAGTAAAAGTTAAAAATCTGTGTGCTATTATTATCCCATAAAGGTATTTTATCCCAGTCAGACCTATATGCGGAATTTTTGCTTATGCTAAACATTCATCGATAAAATGCTTTAAAGAAGCCGCAACTTTAATTAAAAAAGTTTCAGCGGTAGATGCATTAAAAGTTGCTCTAGTTGCATATTTGACGCGTTTCACATGGCTCAACATTAATAAACTGTACGGGAATTAAGCAACTCCTACTTAATAAAGTCCTGCTAATATTTTCTGTTGTGTAATATTTTAGGTCGAATCAAATACATAATAAGAAAGCCGTAAACGAAATTAAATTTTGATCGGGTTCTTTTCTGTAATTTGTTTTAATTAATGTCGGTTCGTTTCACTGAAAGTTCTGCCCTTTGTTGAGTACCTTTCACAAGCTGCATGCTGCGAGTATTCATGCATTTTTTAAATGCGTTTTTAAAGCTGCATATGAGATGATATGATATCTCGTATAAAAGCGGACATTGTTCGGCTCATTTGGCAGAGCGGGTTAAAGGGGTACTTGAATATTTAGGACGTGTGAAGACGACGGTGTACGAAGCATGCTTGCGTGCAACTCCCCAATGAAATTAAAAGTTTCAACTAAACAGATATAAACAACAACAACAACAAAAAAAAACAAAAACTCATGACTCATGTTTTATGCAATGCGGGATACGCGCGTTTAACGCATGTTGAAATATATGTTTTAAAAGACAAGACAAGTGGTTTTTTAACCACTCACCAGGGAAAGAGCAGCAGGCAGGCACGCACACCAATCAACACACGCACACACAGTCAAATTTTTGGGGGATTTTGTGTGTGAATTATTCAGATTGTTTTCTTACGTGTGTGTGAAAGGCTCAAATCTATAGACAGCTGTGTCAGCATTGAAAATATAAATATAAAATATATATTTACTCTTGCCAGAGCATATTAAAAATGTCATTAATTCTGTAACATATAAGAGAAGAGCATAAAGGGAGGTATATACATATTTATGTAAATAATGAATCAGACATAAAACTATTGTTAAATGTAAATGTACATGTTCACTCTTTGATTTATGCTTTTAATTAAAAAACAACAGCATATTCAAATTAAGTGATAATAAACAGCTTTATGTCTATTAGGGTATGAACTCTTCGGCACTTAAAACTCAAGTGTGCTTCTCTGTTGATTACGCGCATTTAAAGCTTTAAGAAATCGTGGCTATGAAACTTGAAATCGATACGCAATTTACGGCCGGGCCGTGTGTGTTTGCTTTTTGTTTTGGTTTCGATTTTGGTTCAAACTTCATTGCCATGGCAAAAAACAAAAAAAACAAAAATTATTGTCTTACTGCATTTTTTCATTTTTTTCGCATGTTCTCTGTTTTGAGTGCGTGTCTTTTTGTGTCTGTGTGGGTGTGTGTGTGTGTTTGTTGGTGTGTGCGTGGTCAGAAAAATTTATAGTCACATTGTGTCACCTTCGTTTTGCCCGAGTACCTCTTCCTGCCATATACATATACATACATACATAAGTATATATATATATTTTTTCACTCGTTTTCTCTTTGCTCGCACTTAACTTAATCTTAACAGCCCTCGCTAATTGCCGCACACTTGTGTCAGCGAGTGGCGATGTTTGCAGAGAGTCCCGCTGCTCAAGGACCTAGGATATTAACATGTATTTTAATAGCCTAAGGAGACGTGTCACGAATGGAATATCCTCGAAGGCCTGCGCCTTCCTTTTGTCCTTTCGCTTTTCGCCCATTCGCTTTCTTCGATTTGTAGCTGACCTTTGCGGTGGTCAAATAACATGCAAGCAAATGTGTTGATAGAATGTGACACAATAATAATGGAAACATTTACCAGAGCCTAATAATTATTAGGCTAAAGGGCTGAAAATTCTGAAAGGGTTTAAAACGAACTTTAAACGTTAAAAACTTTTTTTTGACTTGTTAAACATTGTAATTAATTATGTTGCACATTGTTAAATGTTCTTAAAATTGTGCCTCAGCAGAGTTGCATGCAAATAACCATTTTAATAATTCGTGACTTTCACGTTAAGCTTTTAACTATTTGCAAGCCATAATTGATTTCTTTAGTTTTCCTTTTTTCCCACGCGGAAAAACTGCCAAAAGCCTTTTAACCGGAACATTTGTCAAACATTACGTTGAACGGCACTTTGTGGGAATTCCAAGTAATTCTCGAATTCCAAGTAATTCGTCTCGTTCCTGGGCCAGTTTCCGTTGCAAGCCATTAATCAAAAATGGCCAGCGAATGCAAAAGTATGCAAATTATTTATCACACCGGAAACGAAATTGAGAGAATCTGATTTTAATTATGTTCACAGGACGTCTGCTTCTGGACAGTTGTTCCGCATTAGTTTCGTCAAAATATTTCTAAATTTGTCCTAAATGGTATTGAATGGCAAATGAGTTTTCTTCTGCTTAAAGGAGGCTAGCTGATTAGCTTGATTGTGCAGCCTAATTTGGGCAATTTGATGTGCCAGCGAGAACTTGCCAGAAACTAAGTTAAATAAATGTCTGCGTTAAAGCATAACAGCTGATTCATTAAAAGAAAAACAAGTTTATTAGCGTTGAAGCAATAATCGCGTAGAAAGATTCACTCAGGACCTGGCCCGATAAGCGTAAATTCTTGGAAGCCAATGTTTATTTAATAATCTTTTTTTGCCAAGCAACGCTTGGCCTCATTTTTCCTGGATATCCTGCGACAAGCGATGCGTTGGGAGCGAACAAAAATCTAGATTTTAGAAATGCGCACGTTGAATTTGCTGGGGCAGCAAAGTCCAAGGAGCAGTTGCGGGGGTGGAGGTCGCCATTCAACTTGCCACGGCTGTTGTTTCTATAAAACATCCCACGCTCATTTATTATTATTACAAATTATTTTTATCATTTTTTTTTTGTATTTATTTCTCTTTTTGAACCTGCATTTAGTATTGCCTTTAACCTGATTAAATTTGTCATATTTGTGTGTTTGCCCCAAGAACAAAAAAGAAACACATAAATTAAAAAAACACGAATCCCAATTAACTGTCATTGATTCATGGCCTGTGACATCCAATTATGCGACAGAAAAATAAGACCCAAAAGAAAACAATGCATTTGTTTGCAATAAACTGCGATGTTTCACATTAATTGGTCAAAAAAAAATGAGGCATAATAAAATGATTGAAAGTTCCATTTAATTTTATGCAGCTTACTTACACATATTTCAGCTGAATGGGGCACGTGTTAAATTTAGCTTTTAACCCTGAACTTCAATCAAATGCACTGGATACGCATTTTAAAACGGCATTTCAATCAAATATCAAATAAATAATATGAATGCGGTAATTTTTTCTGATTATTGCTAAGAAATGTTTGAATTTACTATTGATTCTGTTATTTTTTTTAATTCATATTTGTGCTTATTCAACTCAGTATAGATGTCCATTCGGGGATTTCGCACTACTCTGCAAATAGAATCATACATTTGCTTTCTGGGAACAAAAAATAATCAAAACTTGCTATGATGTACTTCACTGGAATGCAACAAAGTCCGAAAAATAATGACTAGCAACTTTGACTGCCGACTTTTCTCAAAATTCTGGCTGCAGCAATATTTTTTTCATTAACTGTCTGTGCAGAGTTTTTACACTAAACCAGTGTAAGGACTATTTTATTTTGCTAACCTTGAAAATGGTGTAAAGTGTCAACAAGTTTTTAATAATATTTGCAATACGTCATTTTTCGTTAGCTGATTGTTTTTTCATTTCCACTGCAATTTAATCAATTCGATATCCGTGTTTCCCGAACCGAACACATATCTATTTTTGGACTTACATTATTTCTGTTTTCGAGTGTGGGCGCGTAAAGCGTTGGTTTTTTTTTTAATCTATATTATCAATTTTCATTTGCACGTGAGTTTTAATCACGCAGCTCTCAAGTCCTTGAAATGCAAGTGCGACTTTGTGGTTGCCGTAGCTCACAAGTTACACACCTGTTTTCGAACCTGACTCTTATCTGGACTTGCATGCGTTGCTTATTGTTGTCATCAGCTGCTGCTCTATTATTATGCTTTGAAAGGATTTTCTTTGGCTATTGTGTAAAGTTATTGAAACGCTATTATTAACTGCATGGCCGTTAATTGCAATTTCTGACAATTATGCTTAAAATTATCGAAATAATGCACACACAATGCTTTCAATAAAGCGCATCGAACAATGCAAGCTGCAAGAGTTTGATATCTGATTTGGTGCAGTAGGTACTCTAATTTGAAGGTTGGTCAGGCATCCTCTGGGCAAAGGCTAAGCCCCGGCAATCACTGATAATGGTAAATGCTCAGCAAAGCAATTTATTTGTATATGAATCGTAAATATCATATATTGCATAAATTATGTAGCATACTTTTACGAGCAATCCAAGCCATAGCTCACAAAAGCTTAGTCAACTTAGCAATCTGGTTTTCCAGGAATACATTTTAAGAATTTCCAAGAATAAAAATGTCTTGAATTTCTTACTAATGTGGATTATATAAGTATTATATCGTAAATTTCATATGATGTATAATTTATCTAGAATAGTTTTACAACGAATTCGAGGTTGACAGCAGCCAAGAAGGCTGACAGCTTTTTTATTGTCAAAGAATAAATTCAATGAACTTCCAAGAATTGCGATTGTCGTTAATCTAAAGTTTTGTCAATTATATCAGTTTTTCAACACAATTTTATTTTCAAAATCCCACCAAATGTTACTAAAAATATTTGTTTAATTGATTATTTATGTATTTATTTTATTTAAATGTAAAATGAAGTATTTAGAGAAATCGGACTGAATAAGAGCCGTATTCAATTGACAGCGAGTACTGTACACGTGTTGCTAATTGTAGCTTGTTGCATGCCCCATTTATTATTATTATATTTCATGCAGCACATAATTTTTGCTTACCTTATGCTTTTACTCGGATATCAAATTGTTGCCACAAATCTGCATTTGATTGGTCTAACGTGTTTTCTTTTTTTGTTTTTGTTGAAATGTATTTTGAGCAGCTTTGTCCTTGGTGGAGTGTTTGTTTATTCTGTTGCAATATCGCATAATACTTGTATATGATTTTTGATTTGTATAAATAGAATATTGGTTAATTAGTTTTGTATAAGTAAATTATTTGTAGTTCCAAAATGCATCCAAAAAATTGTCACAGTGCACTATTTTGTTGCTGTTGTTATTGTTGTACGCGAAACACTTGTACTTGTAACCGCAGATGTTTTGAGTGCGCTTTTATTTATGCTTTACTTAATTGATGTCATTTTGTGTGCATTTGCAGGACGTAAAAGCTTTGAAGATTTTACTTTCACTTTTGAGACTAACTTTCTTTTTATTATTGCTCGCCATTTGCTGTTTTTGGTCTCCCATTGCCACTGCCTGCTGCTGTTGCTGCCGCTCCTGTTGCTGTTTCTTCTCTTTTCGCTCTTGCTCCTGTTGTTGCTGCTGCTGCTGCTGCTGTTGCTGCTGTTGCTGCTGCTGCTGTTGATAGCGTCGCGCCTTGAACGCTGCATTGCTAAGCTGCCAGCTGCTGGGAAATACGCGCGGCGGTTTTGTATGTTGCTGCTGATAGGTGGGCGCTGCGCTGGCCAGACCTGCTGAGGGCTCCGATGTGGCCGATGTAACGGTGGAGGAGGCGACTGCCGTCCAAAACATTGTTATTTTTGATTGCAGCGTTCTATATTATTTCTTTCTGTTTGACTGTGCATGTTAACAGGCGAATTTCACACCAAAAGTAACATATAAATGAATTTCAAGTCTGCCCTTCTTATAGCTGTTGTTGTTGTTGCTGCGTCGCGTGCTGTCGCATCGCAAATTGTCGCGTCGCGTGCTTTATAATAAGTTTAGCGGCTGTGCGTGCGTAGTGTTCGAAGTGTTGTTAGCAAGTGCAGTGCGAGCAGAACGAAACGCGTGCTTTTATATACAGCACGAAGACAGCGGGCAGGCCAAAGAGAGAGAACACGAGAGACAGACACTTGCTCTCGTCGTCGTCGTTCTTTTATGTGTTCGGCTAGGCTCTTACCGTTGCTTTTGCTGCTATGCGCTCAATGTCAATGTCAAGCTGCGCTGCATTTCCTTTTCTGCTCTACTTTCATACTCTGTCTCCCTTGCGCTTGTCTCGTGTGCTCAGCTTTTGCATTAACCTCTGGTTCTGTATGGTCAATTTTTTCACTTTTTATTAGTCGCAATCACAACTGCCTTTTGGCTTTGTACACTTGTGAATGTGTTGCCTGTTTGTTTGTGTTGTCCTTGTCCTGGGCATTAAACATTTCACCCGCACCATTTTCTTCCTGTTTGCTTCCTGTTTTGTGTGGTACGACAAGAAACATGCTTTGAAAGCTGCAGCGACCTGAATTTGTCATAATTGTGTAATTGGTTTCTATTCAAATTGTTTGTACTTAGTTTTTTTTTTGAGATTATATATAATTTTAAATTTACACACTTTTATTAAAAGATATACAAGTAATGACTACGCCAATACTTTTGATTTATGAAGGGGATATGCGAGGCAAACTCTTCAATTTACTACCAACACATTTGGTGTTGCATCTTTTAGGCGCTTGGTGGGAAACCGCGACGAATTCGTTTTGGTTCAATAACCACAACCTTCGTTTTATGTGCCGGTTTTACGACTTGATATGTATGTGTGTGTGTGTGTGTCTTTTAGATACATATGTATATAGTGCTCGGCTTTCGCAATAACTTGTATTGGTCTACAATCCAACAGTTTGTTGACTTTCGATTTAAAATCAAAAGGGCGTTAATGGAAACAAGTAAGAAGGTTGCAGTCGGGCATGACTGACTGTCTAATACTCGTTCATATGCACGATCTTAAGAGGTGCTCATAAGTGATTTGTTTAAATAACCTGTTGTTTCTAGCTTTAAAATCTGATGCATATATAGAGATCTAATCCTATGATGTTATTTGCGGTTGAAAATGCATTTACATGGTTTTGGGTGCATGTTCATTGAATTGGAAAATTATTGAATAGCCAAATAGTGAAAATTATTTATGCAAATATTTGCATAAGTGTTTATTTCAAATTCCGCACGCGTTGCGAACAAGACCAGTTGTTTGAGGCATCCACTATCCACTGTCACTTTTGATCTGTCCATCGGCTATCATTTATGGACAGCCTCAGTGTCATCCATAGTAAACTTATTGGCTGCTGCTGTCCAGTGCATTTAATTTCAATTAACTGTGCTCCGCTGCACTGCACTAAAAGACCAGCAGCTGCAACTGTGACAGCAAACAGCGCCATGTTTGTTGACAGTTGGCGATGCAAAACTCTTCGCGCCACGCCCCCTTTGGCCAGTTGCCGAATAAAGCGCACTTAATTGACCCGGCAATGCAATAAAGGCTGCCAGGGGCGTGTCCTGGATCCATGCTGTCAATGCCTAAAATAAACGTGGCTCGCATAACAAAGTGCTTCCAGGCCTCCTCCACATACAGTTTTTATAAACTCTTTTTGTTCACACGTAGCAGAGAGAATATTCGTTTTGAGCTTTTTTGGTCTGACTTGGTATATATTATATATATTGGTATATATTAACATGGCCATGTGCAGATATGTACCAGAAAAATACATATCTTACAGATGTAAGAGTCTTACTTTGAAAAAGATTTCCTTCTTTATACCTTTTTTTATCACATAACAGTGTCAACAGAGTGTGGCTCAATCGGTTAGGCCCATCAACTGTGTTTTAAATTTTTTTCAAAACCTTTTTGCTAATCCAATCCGAATTTTTGCATTTCACAGAAAAGTTCAGAGTCAAGTCCAACACAGAGTCAAAGCGCTGTGAACATCATTAGATTTTCGTGATTTGACATGACGTCAGTTCCGGCTAAATCAGACAGTTTCGCTTTGGCAACTTTTCTGCCAGTGCCACAAAAATTCCACTTAGTGGTTTGGTTAGCAGTAAAATATATCTGCATATGTCAATCAATTCTAAATTAAGTTTTTTGCAGTAGTAAAATCAACTAATTTTTTTTAAATAAATATAGAACATCGGCAGTGTTATTAATTAGATTAAAATATCTTGGTAAGGTAATTTATAAAACAAATTATTTATTTATTTATTCGTTTTGCTCGACTTAGGTCAATATATGTAAAAATGTAAGCAGCTCATTAATAGATTATATTTATATGGATACAAGCTTATCGTGAACCTTTCTGTAGTTTGTATAAATAACAAATAATATGTTATTTTATAATATGAAGCAAAACCACAAATATTAGGAACAGTACATTAAAAAATAATAAGGATTTAGTGTATTTTTTTTACATGTTTATTATTTTTTATTCTTTGAAATTCTTCTTCACCTTGGCTTGCCTTATCCATTTCATTTATAATTGGACACGGCTTCAGAATTATTCTTATTATTTTTTATAATGCTCTAGTTAGTTGAAAGCCGCTTTGGAATTATATTGCCATTTACGTTACGCTATTAGCAATGCTTACTGCCACTGGCTGGAGATTACTTATGCTGCTCTGTGCGGCAATCTGTTGCATGTGGCAGCGAATGCTAATGCTGATGACGTCTGCGTTGTTGGGCTGACTTTGACCCGATAACCCTGAAAACGGCTGCTGGTTGCTGGTTGCAGCATCTGCGCTCTGTGGGCACGCGTCATGCGAGCAACTCTAGCCAGGCGCTCCTGTCCAGGATGTAGGTCACTGGGCCAGCCCGGTTATAAGATTTTCTCCTGCCTCCCTACCAGTCCCCCTTCATACAATAATAAATGCAATTTCTTAAGTATGCTTTTCTTTATTCCTCTTCAAATTGAGACATTTTTTATATTTGTGCTTGCAGGAAAAGGACCAGTACGGCAACGAGGTGCAGCGCCTGGCACGTCCGCTGCCCGTCGAGTATCTGCTGGTCGATGTGCCCGCCTCGACGCCGCTTCAGCCGCAGTATACATTTACAGAGTATGACAAGCGCCAGCCATTCCCTATTGAGAATCGCTATATCGATGGCCAGCTGCAGGACTTTAATGCGCTGAGCAGCTATCTGTCGTCCTGGGCCGACGAGGAGTTCCTCGAGGCCATCTCGGACTTCCATTTGCTGGTATATTTGTACAAAATGGACATGCTGCCGCTGCGCCAGCACATGGGACCGCTGCTGGAGGCGGTACGCGCCAAGAATCCCAACAAGGCGGTCGACTTCAAAAGCGAGGAGGTCTGGAAGCTGCTCGAATCCCTTGTCCAAGCCAGCTCCACAGGCAGCGGGTATGTTTAACTCAATGAAAACACCTTCTTTACACCTTTTAACTACTCTTCTACTCTGCTTTTATTTCGACAGCGGCACCACCAGCTATCCGAGCGGTGCTGCGGCCAGCGCTGGCTCAGCGGGCGCCGATGCCATGGACCTGGATGCCAACACCTGGACGTGCAATCACTGCACCTTCATCAACCGCGGCGAGCTGAACTCCTGCGAAATCTGCTCGCTGCCCAGATAAAGACAGTCAGCCCGCCCACAGTGTGCTCCAGCCGTCAGCGAAGCGAAGCGAAATTCTGGTGTTCAAATAATAAATGAAGAATTAAACATAACATAAACAAAAGGAAACTAAAGATTCAATCATACTTACTATGGCAGGAGGACGGACAGTTGGGCGCAGGAAACAGCAAAATAGGATATGGCAACACGCCCCGCGCGTGTCCTCTTTAAATGTACCATTGTGTAAGAGTTTTATAAAAAAAATTTAATTTATTTTTAAATAAATTTAAATTGTTGAGTATACTACAAAATTACAAATGTTGCCCCACGTGGCGTCTGTAGACTATATTCATGTAAATATATATTATTATTACTTGTGGCTCGAAAATAATTGAGAAAATTTGTGTTTATTCTTGAAAGGACGCAAAGGTTTCTAGGGCTAAGTTGAAACCTGGAATTAATTAATTCAACAATTTATTTTGATACTTTAATTCTACAATGTCTGTCGATTCATCTAATTTTAAGCATTGGTATCTATTTAAATATATTAAAAATTCGAGGCAACTTTCGAAAAAATATAGGAGCCTGTGGTTCACAATTTTGTATCGAATGCTTTTCGAAAATATTCTAAAATTAGTTGCATTCCTGAAATCAAACATTTCGGATCTTATTTAGAAAACAAAATTATTTGTACCTGCATATTGTTGAAGTATCAGTTGAAATATTTGGTTAAGAAGTTGGACATTTGTTAAGATGGCTATTCGCTTATTTTCTGCTAGTTCCCCATTGCGCGGACTCTTTAAGACTCGCCCAAAGGTGCGATTATTCTATTCAATTGAAACAGTTCCAATCGCACATATAAATTTCACATCTTTGTCACAGATTAATGTTAATCGCAACGGATCTTTGCGGAATGGGAGCATGTTTCCAGGTAAGTCCCAATTATCAACTGGAGATTCTCTTCTAAGACGACCGTTTGTAGAACCACCTGTGCCCTGGCTAGAATCACCGAGCGTTCTGTTCTCAGCAGAGGCTTTAAAGCATAACTACGGGGTAAGTCTGAACGCGGTTTTCCTTAAGGATTTAGTTGTCCTTTGGGGCAACTTACCTCACTTACCATTTGCAGGTTTTTAACTTTAGGATAAGAAATATTTATTTACTTTACTTTATGGGTTCTATATGTATTTCTATCGTAGCTACGCCTAAATAACGAGCTCAAATAGATATTTAAAAGCGCTGTTCTATAAAAAGATATGGAATTTACACATTTAGATACGAGTATTATATAAAAAGATTTTGTGTGTGTGCTAGAAAAATGAAAAAATTAAAGTCTTTCTAATGGTTTGGTTTTTTAACTAAGAAATCAAAAATAGTCAATTTGTTCTCTATACCAGAACTAAAACTAGGCGTTATTTACAAAAATACGAGTACGAGATTTCGAAAGAAAATTATAAAAAATTATTTACTGTGTGTTTTGGAGCAAATGCAAGAAAATACTTTGATAAGACTACGTTATGTATATATATATTTTATGTGAAACATTTATTGAGTTATATGTATATGTATATCTATATATATATATATATATATAATTAATTATTTAATTACTATTTACGCTGCGACAATAAAATTTGTTTGTTTTTGGGTAATGTTTTTTTTTCATGTTTTTTTTTGTACGCAACTAAATACGAATTAAGTGTGTATGTGTGTGTGTGTGTGTGTGTGCATACTAATTAGGCGCTAATCAACACTATAGCTAAGTATACTTTATATATATGTATGTATATGTATTTGGTTTTAATTAATTAATATGTATGTTTATTGCATAAGAAGCTAAAAGTTAATCAACTTTAGAAACAGCATTTAAAGAAGTTCTGTACTTAATATTTTTCAGTAATTATTATATAACAGTTTTGGGTTTTCTTTTATACTGCATAATATATATATGTATATAGAATATAAATATGTTTTCTATATTTTTTTTAAGTACAACTTGCAACACAAATTCTACGCGCATTTTTTTTTTGTTTTTTTTTTGCATGTTTTTTTTTTTAAATCTATATTCAAATAAACTACACACACACACAGATCTGTATGCTATATATAAGTATATGGGTTTATCTTGTAGGCGCATTAGCATTAAATTGGTTCATTATTCAACACTGCACTTAGGGACTAATGTTAGCTTTTGTTTGGAGCTCTCTCTCTGGTATGCCATTTTAGAAAATCCTTGCATACGTCCTTTTAAAATAGTTATATATGTATATGAACGCGATACGTTTGTCGCACAAGTATCAAAGTTATATATACTACTATGTATATTGCTTATACGTTTTCTATCTGTGTGTTGTTCTTGTTTTCGAGCTGTACTCCGTGTATTGTCCACATAAATAGTTGCTTTCATTAATTTACCCATTTTTATAACCATTTAGCATTGATTGCCTCACGTTCTCAAAGATATATACCAAATATATTTATTTAAATTTTAAGTGAACCATTTTTTGCTGGCGACATGCAATTTTCTTTGGAACTGTAAAAAGTGTTTGTGGGTGTTGAGAGATTGAATTGTTTTATATACAAATCAAAGTAAGTCTAAACGAATATTACATTAGTACTTTGGAAACCAAAAAGATATAATATACTAAAAATATACTATAAAGCGTGTTAAGAAAAGTTTTGTACGAAGATCAGAGAAAGAGGGAAAGAAAATATTAATTAAAAATTATACCAAATTTGTGCTACGAAAATAGTTATCGAAAGATTTATGTAGAAATTGGATGTGGCAATCATTTGAAGTACAATACATGACGAGAAACGAGCGTACATTATACGGAGAGTACACTGTATTATACAAAGTACATTATACAAAGTCTAATATGACGGTGGTTTCTAATTCAACTATCAGCTAATTGATTAATTATAGTATTATGCAGTTATAACTAATCTTACAGACTACACACTTCATGGGTTTAAATATATGTATATAAATAGAGTATATATATATATGTATTATTTAGATACACAGAATTTTGTGTGCATTGTACAGCAAAAAATGCGTGCAAACTAATTACGACAAATTACATTAATTACTTGAATTATTTTCAATATTCTTGAATTTTTCATTGTTTTTGTTTTTTATTTAAATCAAATGCAAATTTTGTTTTGAAATTTTTTTTGCTTTCACATTTTTCATTTATTTCGGTTTTCAAATGTTGAGAAATTGTTGTTCAGCATTTTGAAAGGAGCTTTTCGCTTTTGCACCTTTTTGTTGTAGCTAAGAGTAAATACAGAGTTTACAATTCATTTTTTGTATATATAGAAAGAGTTATATATATATATATATATGGTTTGTCTAAACATTCGCTACAAGTATAGAGCGAGATACAGAGCGACAGGATTTGTTTGTTGTATATAGATTTATCCCGTTTGTACGCAATATATAATAAATAATAATAATAATTGCAAATCTCATATGTTGTTACAATAAATACATATACATATGAATGCGTATATAAGAGCATATACCGTACAGCTAAGTACTTGTCCAAAACTAAAGTCAATTCAACTGGTTTTCAGATATATATATATATATATATATATATATATGGGGGCTGTTTTGCTTATGGCCTAAAAGATATACGTGACAACTTAATACTAGAACTTTAATTCATTATCATCTTTTCTATTCTTTTCTTCATTTGAAATTTTTTCCTTTTCGTTTTCTTCAATATAATGCACTTGCTTATCGTTTATTAGTATTAAGTTCTTTCCGAGAAATAATTTTACAACAGTTAGTAAGTTCTTTCTCTGTTTCGCTTAAATTGTGTGTAAACTATGATACCAAATAATGATGTAGTACATAAGCTATGGGCCAAACTATGGTTCAAAGGGGATTTTAAATTGGTTTTGGATAGGTGTTTTTTTATTTCAACAAATCTTAAGCCAACTCTTTGTTTTGTTTTTTGTTTTTTCTGTTTTGTAGTTCATTTAAAATTCCTCGTTGCAAAAATTGTACTGATAATTACGTCTAACAATTTGTCCAAATCAATAACTACCATCAGCCGTGTAGCTCTAGGAGCTGACATACTTAATCCTTTATATAGTTGTCGCTTTTTAAGATTTAAGTAAAGCCAAAATAGTTACGTTTTCAAGTTTTACAAGAACAAAAATAAATATGTATTATGTTTTCCAACTGAAACTACTTTGAAATCAAAATTTATTTACTCAATTATAGTATAGCTGTTTTTTACTTCGCATTTTTTCTTTTTGTGTCATGTCAATTAGTTGCTGGAAGACGAGTCTAAGTTATGTTTTCTATAATTTCTGTTTCTTTTTATTAACCACTCTAAGAAGAATTTTTGTGGCCTTACTCACCTCTTATATAGTCGGGGCATACCAGATTTATATAGAGAAATCCAATGCATTCAAATTGAACTTGGTGTTTGGAATTCGTTCGTTACGTTCCATGGGTCAAATACCGTTAAGTGTGTTCTTAGATCTGCCCAAAATATAGCTCATTATAATTGATATGTGACGAGCTGTTAAAAGTTGTGTTCCTTCTGGTTATATAAGAAAACGTTTTGTTGTTTATCCAAATTTTTAAATATACATTTTGTTTCAATATTTAATTTTTTTTATGTATATTGATTTTTGCTTGCTTAACACTTAAATTTACTTTAATATAATTATTATTTGTATTTGTTTTGTCTTTGATTTCGTGTTACTTTTTGAAATAAGCATAAATAGCGGTTTACTTCGTGATTTAAATATAATATATTTTTCATATTTAGCAATTAATAAATAAATAGCTTTTGTTATACATATATGTATATGTACTGTATATAAGAGCTTATATACTTAGCTGAATTGCTTTTAAATTATTCAACACGTTTATGACTTACATTTAATGCTTACAACTAAATTTAATTTCTTGCCATTTTCATATTGTTTAAAGTTTTTTTTTTTGTTTTATTTATAATAATTGTTTAATTGTTGGTTGTTTTTTTTTTATATTTTCCCAGGAAAATAATTGCTTTTATTTTTTATTGTTGACGTTTTTAGGTGTTTGGGGTTTTTTTTTGTTTATACTTACTTATTGCTGCTAAAGTAGAGAGTATTGATTTGTGGCTTTGCACATCAATTGACTAGCTGGTTAGAGTATCTTTGTGTACGTGTTTGTGTGTGTGTGTGTGTTTGCTTGCTTTATTAACAAATGATAAGGCAAAATAATAATACACAAGAAGCCAAAAACATAAATAATCTAGACTTGAGAGATTTTTAACTAAATTTGATTTAAAATTTGGGTTTCTTTTATACATGTTTTAAATCACCGATTTCTGATCAAATTTCGCTACGATATTTTGTTTTTTGGTCCTCATTAGTCACTCAAAACAACTATATTTAGGTTTTTTTTTATTTTTGTTTTATCAAAAATCGTTTGACTTTACGGGTTTGGAAAAAACCTTTCGCTCAAAAAACAAGACACTTTTCAATTTATACGAATTGTCCACTGTCGTAACTCCTTCAAAGTGATATGCGTTGTTTTTTTTTTAATGCTCACAACAACAGTTTATGATGCAGCCTAGGGTTATGAAATGTTTACGTTTCTCAATATTTTTGAATTTCCTCTTAGTAAGTATTTTGCCACATTTTGAGACGCTGTCTTATATATATAATAGATATATACATATAATTTATTTAAAGGTATGTGTTTTTGTTTTGTTTCTCTAATTGAATATATCACGGTCTTGCTAAATATCGCTGTATGCATGTAAATATCTATAAAGTTGTCACTCGACTTTAGTTCTTTCTATATGTTGTTCTTGTTCTTGTCCTTGTTGTATATCGAGTATAATTTATAAATGAGAGAACATCAACATTATCCAACTAGACAATATATATATGTATATAGTACAATAGCTAAAATCCGATTGACTATCGTTTAAAGAGTTCTGATTATAATTCTCAGTTTCATTTTTGTTTTGTTAGGTAATTTGGTTTACGAATACTGACACTTGAATGCTGAAACACAGTTGATCTTATTGTCATATGATGTATGTATATATAATGCTATATAATGCCATCTAAATGGGGGGTTTTCATTTTGGGTTTTTTGTAGTATACTGTGAGATGATATGGATTGCAAATTTTGGTTTTTACTTGCATTCTCGTAAAGTTTGTATATAGGGTATGTGTATATAGTTTGTATTGTATATAGAATTTTTTACGCAATTGACTACTTGAACATGTTCCATCATGCTTTTTATATATATATTTTTATATAAATATGTATGTTCTATATAGCTAAATATGTATGTAGTACTATATAAGTTTAACCTACAAGTACGAAAAAGAACACAACTAATTATAGTATGTGTGTGTGTGTGTGTGTACGTGTGTGTGTGTAAGTGTGTGTGTGGATTTATATTACAGCAAAGTTGGTCGTATAACCGACGATATTTATTTGGGTTTGATTTGGTTCGTTTTTTGTTGATGAGTTATTGAAAAATGTCGCTACCACAAAATGAATAAGAGATAAGATTTAATTCAAAAACTGAACAAATCAACTATATATGTATGTATGGTTTTATTATTTTTTTTTTTGGTTTTAATTATCAAAAATTATATGTATATGTATATATTTACCGATATATATAAAGAGCGCTATATATGTTCTGTTACTAAGTATATATATCAAAAGTCGCAAGCTACTACTTGGGATTACATAGTCTATTAATTGTTTTTGCTTTTGTTTTATTGGTATCAAAACATTTCATTAGACGAAAATTGTGTTCAACTTTACGAATTTGTTCCAATTTAGTTTTTCAGACTGTTGCAACTGTTTACCAAGTACAAAACTAATTGTTTTTTTTTTGTTTTTGGCGATTTTTATCACTTTGAACTAGACGAATGTTAAAAATGTGGAAAATACAACTCGATAAATGTATGAAGAGACATGTAGAAAAGTAAATGAAAAACAATTGAAAGCATTTCCAACAAATTTCGACTACGAGTACGAGTGCAAGGACGAAAATCTTCGATCGTATGGAGTATATATTTAGTAAAACTAAGGTCTACGGCATTTTTTGACTTCTTGCGCTAAAAATAAATGTAAACAAATTAAAATAGAAAAAATTGCAATCATAAAAATATTCGATATTTATTTAAATGAGGTATAATAAATAAATGGTTTATTATATTCTATTTATATGTAGATATATATAACAACGATATCTGGTATCAAAAAAATATGTTAGTTCATTTACAAAGTGTAGGCCATGGCTAAGCATACAAATTGTTTTGAGGGCTCAAACTTAAATTGTATATAAAATATGCTGAGATCTAGGCAATATTTAATTATTTTTGGATTTCTTGGGAAGAGTTTTAAAATAATATTGATAAGTACTTTTTGTTTTTTTGTTTTGAATGGCACCAAATAGCATTTTTGTATGGAATGTGAGTAAAGTTCTTAAGCATAAATAATAAATTAAGGATAAATAAATTCACTAAATTAGTTGTTTACATGTGTTTGTATATGTGTAATTGTGTGTGTGTGTATTAAATATATAAATGGAGCATTAAGTCTTAAATTCAGCCCAGCAAAATAATTATCTTTGGTATGCGAAATGTGAGACGACCCAATGAGGGGATGGATAATACAAGGGTATTTTGGATGCTGTACAAAGAACTAATACTTGGGTTTAGATAGATATATAATATTATGTCCAGGTATAGAATACATACTCACCTGCCAAATGCAGCCAGACACAAATATGCATATGTATTTTTATATATATATATTTATATAGGTACAAAGGAAAACAAGAACACAAATTAAAATCCGCACCTGGTGACAATAAATGCGATAAAACAATAGCTACACATTGCTTTGATTTAAGTAGAGGAGGTAGGAGAAGAGCACAACATTTACGAAAGTTCAACAAAATAAATAATAATGAGTATAAATATTTATATATGGTAAATCAACTATATACAATCTATTAAATAATAATAATAATAAAAAACACAAATTATTTCTTTTTTTCTGCTCGATTCATTAGCAAAGTTTTTGTTTTTGTTGTTGTAAACCAGTTTTATTAAACACAAAAATTACTTCAAATCGTTTTTGTTTTATAATTATGTTGTGTGTGTGTGTGTGTGTGTGTTTACACATACATATAAACTATATATACATACGCAAATGATTACTTTCAAATGATAACTAAGGTAATTAATTAATTAAAATTAAAATTGAAACATGCAAGCGAATCAAATGTTTTCTTTTTTTAATAGAGTATACAAAAAACAACGCATGGCTGTTTTTGTTTTGTTTTTCATTTAATTCATTTAAATTATATAATGAATTGTTTGTATGTAGTGTAGTGTAATGTTTTTTGTTTCTTTAATGCAAAACTCAAATGCAAATGCTACAGCTAAACAATTACAAATTATAACTAAAACTAAGAGAGGGGAGTAGGAGTTGTGTTTTGTTTTGTTTTTCATTAATACAATAACTACTAGTTTAGGTTTTAACTGTATGTTAAGTAATGCGCATGAGTTGAAAAAAATGTAAAAGGTATTACAAAGTTAAAGCAAAATACAAAAAATATAATATTTAAAAGAGAGTTTAGTTAAATATCGGAAGAGACAGTATATTCGGGCATGAAAATAACAACAAAATTTAATGCAGTCTTAGGGCTGAAATAATGCATTTGCTTTCAGGCCTATTAAGCTGCTTGAGCATTTTTTTTATATGATGGTCTTGAATACAAAGCAATCTAAACTAAATTTGGGCATAGACATATATATATATATTATATTTCATATGAGAATTAAGTGTGTTGAACGCTCGAAGCAATGATATTTGGGCTAGTTGAGTCTGTGGACTCCACACAAAATAAGGAAAGAATAATGCAGCTCTTTATCAATTGCCAGTTTTATTAACATGTACAAAGAGAGCATGTGCGTGTGTGTGTGAGTGTGTGGAAGTGAGCGTGTGTGTGTGTGTGTGTGTCTGTGATGCATGTTTGTTCGGGTCTCTTGTCTCTGTCTCTGTTTAACTGCTATGCTGGGGTGAATTAAATTCGAGCTCAAAAACTAAACAACTAAATTATAATGTTGTGTAGTTTAATGTTTTTGTTTTTTCATTTCTTTTTCTTTGATAGTTATTGTTTAGTTTTTAAATATTTATTATACATTTAAATATATATATATATATATATTTATTATGTTTTTAATACGAGGCTTGAGCAAAACTTGTAATTCCTTTTCTCTTTGCTTTTGTTCAATGAGCTTTTCTTTTCTTTACGTCTTTCTTTATATATTTATATATATATTTATTTAATTGCTTTTATAAATATGCTTTTGTTTTATATAATAGCTTTTAATTATTATTATGCACTAAAAATTATATAAACTGCTACAATTAAACGCAATCACAATCGGTGGTTTTTTAAATTGTTTTTTTTTTTGTTTTTTTTTTCAATAATTTTTGCTTTTTGGTTTAAATTTTTTTTGTTTTTCTTTAAATTTATATGATTTTTTGTTTATAGTTTTGCTCTGCTTTAGACGCAGCTTTGCCTCGCGGGCTGCCTTTGTTGTTTTTTTGAATTTTTATATTGCTTATCATGTTTTCTTGTTTTATTATTGAGGGAGAACGAGAAGGAGGGGCGGGGGCGAGTTAGAGAGCCTTAAATATAATACTTAATATGCTTGCAATCATGTGTGTGTGTGTGTGTGTGTGTGTTTGTGTATGTGTGTTGCACTAAGAAATAAGTTAACCCAAAAGGTAAACCAAAGTTTGTTGAGTCATGAGATTTGTGTATGTGAGTGTGTGTGTGTGGGTGTGTATGCAAATTACAAAGTTAGAAAGATAGAGAGAAATAGAGAGAAAGAAAGAGAGAGAGAGACAGGGGCACTTAGACATACATGCCCATGCCGTACATGCTGCTCCAGTCAACACCCTGGAAACTGGACATGTCCACGTTGGCCAGCGCATAATTGGGATACGCTGCAGCAGGATTGCCGGCGGCAGCGGCTGCCGCAGCGGCCGCGTTGAGCGGATTGCCGGCAACGAGTGCTGCCTGTTGGGCAGCAGCCAGTGTGTGCGCATTGGCGCCCGCTCCGTTGGCCGCATTGGCGGCCAGGGCGGCGGCAGCGGCTGCTGAATGCGCCTGCGAAGCGGCCGAGTTGGAGGCAGCGGCTGCGACGGCGGCGGCGGCCGCATTGTGATGCTGCTGTTGCTGCTGCTGCTGATGCTGCTGATGTTGCTGCTGCTGGTGCTGATGCTGCAGGCCGGCGGCGGCGGCCGCGGCGTGTGCGTGGGCCACGTTATGCGACTGCTGCTGCTGATGGGCCGCGACGGCGGCGCTCTGGGCCTGGTGTGCCTGCATCAAGGCGGCATTGGCGGTGGCGGCGCTGGCGGGTATGGTATAAGGGGCATATCTACAGGCAGAACATAGCATAGTTTTAGTATTAGTCAGACTCAAATTTACTTTGCGGCTCACCTGACGCCATGCAGCGCTGTCTGCGGATAGGATGCCAGCAATTTGCCAAAGTTGCTCTGATTGGCCGCGGCCATCGAGGCGGCTGCGGCTGCGTTTTGTACTTGAAATGGATTTTGCGATATGAGCGCTGCCTGCTGGGCGGCCGCTGCGGCAGCTGGCGACTGCAGCAGCTGGGCGGGCGACTGCAGCATGGCCAGGGGATTCATGGTGGCGACGCCGGCGCTGCGTGCGCCAAGCAGCTGGCCGGGCGCGGTGGGCAGCTGGACGCCGAGGGTGCCCAGCATGATGCGCTTCTGGAGCAGCTGGGCGGCGGGCGTGACCGCCTCTTTGGGCTGGGCCTTCTTGCACTCGACCTTCTTGTTCTTGATGGTATGGAAGTGTATCTCGCAGACGCGATCGACCACGTCCTCGTTCTCGAAGGTCACAAAGCCGAAGCCGCGATGGCGCTTCGTTTGCTGGTCCATCAGCATGACGGTCTCCTCGACGGCGCCGAACTGGCTGAAGTAGGCCTTCACCTCCTCGGCGGAGGTGTCCTGCGAGACGCCGCCAACGAATATCTTTTTGGTCTTGTTCGCCTGGCGCGGCCTGTTCTTGGGCGTGGCGTGTTTCGGGTCGATCTTCTTGCCGTCCAGCGTGTGGATGGGCACCTTGAGCACCTTGTCGACGGTGCACGGTTCCTGGAATGTGATGAAGCCGAAGCCGCGGCTGCGCTGTAATTTGTGACGAAGAGGAGGGTGAGCGGGCGAGACAGAGAGAGGGAGAAACACAAGAGAAATAGTGTTGGAGTTTAGTAAAGTTAGATATATTGTATATGATTTTCATATATGTATGTACAGGCTTCAATTTGTAAGGTTAGGAGGCGGCATTTACGAAATACTCATTTAAATAATTGTATGTATATATTTATATATGTTTATTTAAATAGTCTAAATTTGTAGAGTTCAGCTAATTGCAAGTTAATTAAATTTTTCCTACGTAACGTTAGCAAAAGTTCAACAAAGTAAGAGTCAAATCCATCAACAGCTCCAAAAGTTGATGCCACCAAATTAATTATATATAAAAATAAACGGAAAGTATATATATATATATATATATATATACTAAAATATAGAAAAAGTAATTGATCGATGGATGCACATTTATAAATGTTGTTGTTGTTGTACATATGTTCTGCAATGAGTACTCGACATACGAGTAAAAAGTATTCATTGCAGTTCTCTGAAGCATAAATATATATATACATATATATAATTTATATATATATTTAATGCCTTAAATGGGCGTGGCCAAAGTAGAAGTAAACACACACAGATATTTCAAATACATAAGCTAAGAACTAAAACTTGTACTAAATACTTTTCAATTCCATCAGAATTATTCAAATTGTTCATCAATAATAATCCCGACATAAGTACATATATTTATATACAAATATATATTTTTGCGTTTCAATTTTCAGCACATCTTTAAATAATATGCAACAATTTAATACAAAGATACATATGAAACTTTATATAGTTTGTATATATAGTAAACAGTATGTGATGGTAAGTTCTTATAGATAGAGAGAAAGAGAGATAGAAAGTGTGTAAGAACGGAGCAAAAACTCATTTACTAGGCCAGTACGAATATTGGATACTTATGTGATGAATTATTAAATAGATACGCCTAAGTACGATATTAACGAATAGCTGCAGGGCTTGTCCCAAGATACAATTGCTTGTTAGTTTACAAAGAAACATCTTAAGATAATTACTACTACTTATTTATACATATACATATTATATATATATATGTATATGTAAACTTTCTTTACAAAACATGAGTTGGATGTGTCAAAAACGTTGCTTATAGAATAGGTTTATGTTTTTCGTCTTTGTTTACAATTCGGTACGATTACATAATTTACAATTTGGAATACAACAAATTCACTTAAGCCTAGGGCGTTTTTTTTTTTGAGTGTATAACCTTGCAGAAAGGCCTATGGATTTGCCTGATTTTGTAGTTTTAATTCAAATGTTGAATGATACAAAAAAAATGTGATACTAGTTAGATCTACTTCTAAAAGTCAACTTCTTGGGTTATTACAGACAACTACGATAATAAATATAGGGTATGTAATAATCAGTTATTCTGCAAGGGTATATGTACATCGGCTAGCCGAAGCAATAATCAATACAAATTTCAGAAATGAATTATTTATTGCCTGCAGAATTTTTGATGTAGCTCTAATTATACATTATACATTGAATATAACATAATGCTCGATCTAGGCATATTTATCGCAGTTTATATATAACTTAAGGACTGTGGTCTGGGGTATTAAAGGGTTATATAAGACAGATTTCTCTATGAAGTTTTTAAAACCTTTGGGATTGTTAACGGAGTTTAAAAAAAAAACAATAATACAAACAGTTCTATAATAAAAAAAATCCCACTAACTTTACAAAAAATTAACAAAATAAAAATATGACTAAATTATAAATTTACTTGGTATATATATTATTAATGTATAATATTTATATAGTTGGGTAAATTAACTACAAAACTAACGCAGAAAGTACTTAAATGTTTATATGTTATATATAATGCCGAATAAATTATAAAGCCAAATCCAGATAAAATAAAACTGAATACTTGTCAACTAGACTAGAGCTAGGTGTTTTTTGATTTATCTGGAAATTGTGATAAATGTATCACATCTTACTGCTAAGGGGAAATGTTTCGTATTTTTGTTTTCTTTTTATGGTACAATTCTTAAGAGGGGTGTATAAAAACTTTGCTGCATCTAGATTTGCTCTATTTGTAATCTAGTTATATGTATGTAAATTACTCAATATTAGTTTAAAGGCATTTGTTTTTTTTCCGTATATTTCGCTTATCAACAATATATATATTAATTATGCGTTAGGATTTGTTGCTGTTTTTTTTTTATTGATTTTTGTTTTTGGGTAAGAAACTCTAAGAATAACCAAGTACACAATACGAGTATACGAGTACATTCAATTATAATACGATTATTAATTATTATAATATAAGGTTTGCTCAGAGTAATACGAGAGTTACGAGATAGAGAGAATACGATTCGCCAGCTCAACAATTACGCTAAACGTGTTTTTTATACAGTTAAATAATTAATTTTTTTTGGCGATCTTTTTTATGTTGTTTTTTTTTTTGGTTGATTTTAAACATGTACCTAAGACGTCGAAGTTTACGAGATTCGATCTTCGCTTCCTTTTTGGGGTTGGCTGAGCACGCGTCAAAGTTCCAGTTCCAATTAGAGGGCGCCAGTTGCTGGTTCTGGTTCTCCACATTTCGCTCTCTTTACAAGTACATATATATATAATATATGTTTGTATTTGTATATGCGTATTTTCATATGAATTATAAATATTTTTTTTAAACATTTCTTTATATTATCTACATACAAAGAGGCTAGCTAAGACTTTGTTTCCTACGCTTAAAAACTAGTTGTACTTGGATCTGGTTCACCTATAGGCAGGACACGTCTCGCTCACACACACACAGAGAGAGAGAGTAGTGTGTGTGTGTGTATATTTGGCATAGCAGTTGGTAAACCAGTTTTCGTTTTTTTTTTGTCTCTTTTGTTTGGTGGAGCACAACAAAAGGTCTGCATTGTATATATGTGTGTGTGCGTAGTTTTTGTAGTGTAGTAAAAATACTTGATATATTGGGCACAATGTTTGCTTGCGTTTGTCTCGACTATCTGTGTCCGCGGCTAAGAGGACAACCCCCGTTAGGATCGGCTGCCTTTGCGAATAAACAGTTCCAGTTCCAGTTGTAGTTGTTTTTGCCGTAATTGCGCAATTGTGCGCAGCAGGATAAACTACCCCTTGAAGCCTTCAAGGCTCACCGAATAAATGCCAGGTTGCCATTGTCCTGTGCCACATCACGTTTATTATGGGGAGGGGAGCAAAAACAGCTGCGCGCACAGGACTCGTAAACGGCAGCTGCTACTTTTAATAGGCTAACAAAGCGCGAGCGCGCGCGCTGCCCGCTGCAACTGTCTGACAACAACAACAACAACACCAACACCAACAACTACATTGTATATATATTCATAAATGTATGTATTTAAGTAGTGTGAGCGCTTATCAAGCGGACAAATTGGTTAATACGCATGCCAGAAATGCAATTTCCGCTGCAGCAGTACTCATATGCCAGGACGTGACTGTTAATCAACGTTTGTAAAAACTGCTGTTGAACTAAGCTACTACGGTGCTTTACTTGTAGTGGCTTTAAAACTGTACAGCAGCCAAGCCAAGCAATGAGCACTTACAGCAAAGGCTCACATATTAGAAACGGTTTAAGGTAATCTAATAGTGAAAGTTGAATTTATTTTATTAAATGAGATTATATTATTTACTAATTACGCAAAACGGAAGAACGGCGTTTTTAGTGTAAGTTGTCGGGCTGGAAACCTGATTTATCGATATAATATGCCCTGCTGTCTTTTGTTTTTCTTTGTAGTTTACTTTTTTTTTGTTGCCTGGTGGTCGTATTCTGTGTCTTTTGTTTAGCACGTAGCAAAAAAAAAACTGTAATTCTAAACCAGACAGAAACCAATAAATAAAGTGAAAGATGCAAAAATGAAGGAATAGCAAGGCAAGAACCAAGACAAAAGGGCTAAAGAGCTAAAGAGAGAGACGCGACTGTAGTAAATCACATATTATCTTTGTTGTAGTTCTCGTTGCTGCTGTCGTTCTTGTTCTTGTTGTTGTTGTTGTTGTTGTTGTTGTTGTTGTTAGTACTGCATACGGTCAGACAGCTGCAGCTGCGCACAGTGACAAGCCGACAATACTAATGAAAAAAGGTGAGAAAAGGAGATAAGAGCGAGAGAGAGAGTGCGAGCGCACGAGAGCGGACAGACAGAACGGAACGGCGCGTAAATAGCTGTAAAAATCTGCACATAGAGCGAGACGCAAACAAACAAACAGAAATGCCAAAAACGTAGCGGGAGAAACCACAAAAAAATGTATGTATGTATATAGAATTTATATATAAAAGCAGATAAGGCGGGCGAGAGAGAAGGCTTAAAACAAAGTTAAAGAAATGTTGAAAATAGAAAGAATGTGGCCAGTACATAGATGGCAAAAAGTATAAGTATTAAGCATAGACAACATGTGGCTTACCTGTGTGACTGGATCCTTCATGATGAGCACATCGGTGACGGTGCCGAACATGTTGAAGTATTCCTTCAGCTTCTCGGACGATGTCTGCCAGCTGAGACCGCCGACGAACAGTTTGCCCGGTGCGGGATCCGAGAGGCTTACGCCGCTGTTGCTCGGCGTCGAGCGGCCCGAGGAGCTGCTCCTGACGCTCAAATTGGCAGCGTTGCCGTTCTGGGCAGCGGCTCCATTCACATTTTCCACCTTGAGCAGCGCCAATGCGGCTTGCTGTGCTGCAGCTTGCTGCTGTTGTTGTGCAGCAGTCTGCTGCTGCGAGTTGCCATTGGTCTGTGCATTGGCCTGATCCTGTCCAGCTGTGGGCTGCTGTTGCTGTTGGGCCTGCCCGGCGGCTGCGGCGGCGGCGGCAGCACTTTGCTGCTGCTGTGTCTGCTGAGCGGCCTGCGCTTGGGCCTGAGCCTGTGCCGCAGCGGCGCTTTTGAGCACGGCCGCTGTGGTCAATGTGCCGTTAATGGCGGCCACATTGCTGTTGGCTATGGAGGCAACCAGCGCGTTGTGCAGATCGCGATTGTGGTGAGGGTCGATGAGGCCGGCGGCGGCAGCGGCTGCGGCAGCGGCAGCATTATCAATCGGATTGCTGTGGGCGGCATAAAAAAATTTATCAGCCGCGCTCAGTAAATCGTCGTGCGGCGGCTGCTGCTGCTGCAATTGCGACTGCAACTGCGACTGCGACTGCGGCGGCGGCGGCTGCTGATGGTGCAACATTGTGGCGCCTTCTTTGAGCGCGTGCATTTCCTGCTTGAGCTGAATCTTGAAGGCCGTGCTTACGAACGTGGGCACAGTAATATTTATTTTATTTAATTTTATTCTGTTTTATATTTATTTTGGGGTTATATGCTTTTTAGTTGACGTTTCCCTTTTTTATGACTCTTTGTCCCTTTCGCGTTGCCAATGGCAATGGGTCGTGCTTAGTTTTAGTTTGAATTTAGTTACTCGAGTTCAACAAGCACATAAATTAATGCAAATGTCGCCACGGCACGAAGAGCGAATAAATCGTAACGAAAAAAGTAAATAGTAGCCGAAAAAACAACGTTTAATTATATTAATTTTCCTGTTTTATTTAGTTGAGTGCTTTTTTTTATACGTCTGCGCGGCACGACTGTTGAACACTGAATGCTTTGCAGGATGTGTCGACGAGAAAAATTCAATTCAACGAAAGAGCGTGCGCAGCGGCATTCGAAAACATACGCACGCACACACATACACTTTGGCACAGACACGAGACACAGGCACACAAGGGCAGAGAGAACGAAAGAGAAGCAGAGAATCGGTCAAAAGCAAAGACAGCTGTCACAAATTGTATGCTGCCTGGGGTTGCCGTTGCCCTACAGAAAAAGAGAAAGAGAGAGAGAGAGAGCGAGACCGAGAGAGTTGAGGAGGGTTGTCAGGCAGGCAGGCAGGATGAACGTTTACGCTTGCTGCTGCGACTAAGCGCAGTGTTGTAAAGTTTGCCGCACAGGTGTCGACTGTGTTGCTAAGTGCTCGGATGTGTCAAAATTGATTTGCAAGTGCGATTCTCAATGTTATTAGCTGTTAAAATTACGTTATGAAATTTTAATATACTTGATTTGCGATTAAACTCTTGATTATGCATTTTATCTATTTAATAATAATATTATCCCTATCTATCAGGCAATCCCAATGATAGTTATTTGTTTATGCGGCTTTACTATTGACTGTATTCTAATTGCGAGACTTGCGCTAACCCGGGATGATGTATACTATACTCAGAACTCAGCCGCATGTGAATTTATTGAGACACGGCGGGGCTATAAGGTGCCAGTACGCAAGGTGAGTAGCATTAGAAACATCCTCTAATCGTTTTAATAATCAATTCAATATTTACAGTTGCTGGTTATCAATCAGAAATATGAAAATCCACCTGGACTGCTTGAGTCCATACAGGGGGACGTCGATGGGCCACCATGTAAGTACTCAAAAAATAAAATTATCTTTGGGTAACCGAAGACTGAATACCCTTGCTGAATTAGATCATATACGTTTGTTATTCAAATACCTACTGCAAGGGTATTGAGAAATACGATAAACAAAATTTTCAGCGCTTCCAATCTACAATTTGATGACTTTCTGTAAAAAGTGAAATTTGTCCCAAAATGCCAGCTGAGTGCATACTAATGTTTAACACTTTTATGCTTTCAGCTGAGTTGTATTTTTGTTTTCAATTCATTTGCTTCACTTTTGTCGACCTGGAGGCGTTGAAAATTCGCATTTCGATCAAAAATAAAAATTGTAAATTAATGTTTACGGTGCTAGATTGTCATCCAGGCGACAAATGTGATCAAAAAGAGCCAACAATTAACGGTAAATTATTGGCCGCCCATGCAGCTGTGGGCATTGGTGTTATGGGCTTGATCGTCGCTTTATAATCAGAAAGGATCAACCAATTTAGTGTAAAACGTTAATTCAATTTTGTGGGTACTTAATTTTAGGCGAAGATGACAAAAAAGCTGGAAAAAAGAAGGCGAAAAAATAAAATTTTAGTTTTTGATGTATATGATAAACATATACGAAGAATGATACAAATCCTTAAATACCGAATGTGCTCAAATTTTATCAGGATATATAATTGATATGTTCATAAATTTATTAAAATTTTAAACCAATAAAATATATGGCAATAAGTTCAAAGGGTCGATTATTTTTTCCTTAGTCAAACAGGTCAGCAGGATGTGCTTGAAATGTCAGGTGTAATTCGAGATGTGTTATAGAGTGCAGGAACTAAATCATGGCAGGAAATTGTCCCAGCTGCGCCAATATAACTCAAACATACAGACCAGGAGTTTGGCATGCACTGTCTGCGGCGTGGCAAGCAGTGCCAAAAGCAGTATTTAGCACAGCTGCCAGTTCTTTTTTGGTGCACAGCACAACAAGCAGTGTTAATGAAAGCAGTGCATATTCAAATTTAAATTTAAATATTTTCAGTTAGTAAATGCTGCGCGCGCAGTTTTTGCCAGTGTTACTGCGTGTTACTTGGCCCCGAATTGATGTACTCAATGTGTACGTGTTTGTGTGTGTGTGTGTGTGCTGTTAACTGTCGGCACTTGCTTCCAGTGCAGCTGCGCAGTGTATACGCACAGCACACATATACACACACATGCCAAATAAAAACAACCAAAATATCCCTCAAATTTCTATGGCTAGGCTAGGACAATTTTGAAATGTGCGCTCTCCAAGCAGACGGCACAAAATTAAGACAGATATGATATGTAAGCGAGTGTCTGTGTGTGTGTGGGTATTAATCAAAAACAAATCGAGGCAGCAACGCCGGCAGCGCAGCACAAAATGCGTTATGTGCGTTATTGATTTTTAAAGACACACGCACAAAGGTATAAATATATGTACATATATAGAGCGGCCGTCAGGAAGAGGAAATAATGCCAAAGGATATTAAATTTATTAAAACAGATTGCAAAATAATTCAATAAAGCCCTAAGCCAGAACAGCGGGAGCATTAACGTTACCATTAGCAGAAGATGCATCAGCAGCTGCATACAATTTGGGATAAAATGCCGTGTGTCCTGTCGGTTATTGAACTCGGGCGGGGGATTTTTTTTCGTTTCTTTTTCGTTTTTTTTTTTTTTTTTTTTTTTTGTGTCGGCCTTCAACCCAATTGACATGGGCTCAATGTAAAAAGGGATTTCTTGGCAGATAAACATATTTCAAACAAATCAACCTAAATTTTATGTCTAATTTCGCATATAAGTTAGCTTTTTGACAAATTGATTTCTGAATTTGTAGCTCAAGTGGTTTCTGGTCTTATGTGTATATAGTATTTGTTTTTCCTAGTAATACACTTTGACGATGCCATTATTTATGTCCAATTTTTGAAAAATTCACAAATGTATTTTCGTGTTTTTGGCCGTTGTCTTTCGTTTGATTATTTTTGGCCCAGCTGATTTGTTGGCTTTTGTAAAAGTGCTTATTTATGCCAAGTCAAAACAAAAATTCAATTTCAATTTCAATTTCAATTTCAGTTTCAGCTGCCCGTTGCCCGTTGCCGGCTTCAAGGTCAATGCAAAGCAAATATATATCGAACCGATTATCTTTTCGGTTGCCCAAAAAACAAAAAACTTTCCTTGCCCCATTGGCACGCGCCCCTGTTTGAATCCGTATACGAGCACGGATCGCAAGTACCGCAAACCGATGTCCGGCCGTTGACGTCAGCGCAACTTGGCCAAGAAAGAAAGAAAAAAAAAAACTCACAATTTTAAATAAATAAACAGCCAGGCCGAAAATCAATTTGTCTGCCAGTTTTGTCGTCGTTACAGGCCCCTCTCCCAAAGGGGGCCAGGCCGGGCAGACTCTGCCCAGTGCAACCAATTCGTTTGTTTGGCACTATTCAATATTTGCCCAAGAACTCAACGCGATTCGCGATAAGCGAAAATTATCAATAAATACTCTTTAATAAAAAGGCCTAATCTCCTTTCGGAATAGCCAAAATTAAAAAAATAAGAAAATCTTTAAGGCTTGTTTCAAGTGTTAAAAATATTTTAAATACTTTGTTATCTCATATTCATTAAATCTTGTCCACTAAATATTTATACTATATAAAAGGGTATTAGGTCGTCATCATTTGCCTTATTACCTGTTTATTTCACTGTTGTTATTTTTGACAATTTGATTTATAACCTTGGCCAACAAGTAAACAAAGTGCGAGGCACATTTGCCTTGTTGTCATAAGCAATATTTATTTAGTTTCTATTTCTATGATTTTAATGAAAAAAGCTTCTTCGCATATATTTAAATATACCGAGTAAATATTTGCGCCCATAAATCAAAATCGACCAGCTGCGACTCAACCATAAATCAAACTAACAATAAATTTAATTCTAAATTCTATTATATTTTATTCTATTTTATTTGTGTTTTCATTTGATTGCAGTCCTAGTTATTTATTTATTTATTTGCTCACTTTGTTTTTATTATTATTTGTTGAAAAGATTGTTTACGACTTTATTTTTGTGCCCTTTATTGTGCAATTTATTAGTTCATTTATATAAAATATATGCACAATTTTTAAAAATTATTAAAAATTTAAATTAACTAAATATCCGCTTTTTGAATGACCTTTCTATGCGATTTTCATATATTGACAAAAATTGTTTTAAATTTAAAGTAAACAATTATCCTCTTTGCAAATCTGCTTTCTATGCGATTTTCATAGGAAATATTCTGAACAAGTTATTAAAAATAAAAAAAAAGACAAAAGGAATGGGTAGAGAATGTATGAAAGACAGAGAGAAAGAGAGAGAGAGAAAGTAATGGATATGAGATTCTATCTTAACACATATTTTCACGCTGACTTTATGAAGTACTGCGAATTACAATTATATGGAAGAGATCTAATCACGTCGCGACTAGCAGATACTCTGTACTATGAGTCAAATGTTTATTATAAATTAAATAGTATAATTAGGCACTGGGCAATTATTGCAAATTACTTCACATTAAATAAATGGAGTTGAGTTTTGTGCAATCATATTAATCAGATAGCATCACAATTAGACAGAAATAAATCTGAGCTCATCGGGCCATATAAAAAAAAAGGGTATGCAAGACTTTAGATTATTTGGGAACCTTGCAACTGAAATCAGAATTGTTTAAATACTTTTATTTGACGTAGTTTATAAATTTGCTATTAGTTTCCCTTTTATTCAAAAGATTCAGATGAAATAATTGCAATTTCAGCGTCCTCTGTTTCGTTGGGGTTCGTCGATTTTTGGCTGTCATCGGAAAAGACGCATTTATTTAACTGGCTCTGGAAAATGGGAAAATTCGCCACCTGACGCTGCACAAAGTTGGCGTAACAAGTGTTTTCGAATTTCCCGATTGCGGCCAATTCCGCGGCCTTTTTGATATTCCTCCGGAGCTTGATAAAGGCGTACATCGCTCGGGCGCCACAAAAGAAGCCTGGCTTAAAGGTGCCGTCAGCGTCAAACTTGCAGGCCTTGACAATGGCTTCACTTGACTTTTCGATGGTGTCCTCGATCTGCATGTAGTGCTTGCTGTCCCCGGTCAAAGGGTCCTTGCCGCAGTGCCGGCCTGCAGCCTCGAACGTCAGACAGGAGCTGCGAATTAATGCGGCAGCTCTAACTGTACATTCCAGCGATTTGGCGGGCATGAAGAAGGATTGAATCACGCAGGCGAATGTCGGACTCTCCTCGCAGGACACCTTCGCCGCCACGCCCAAGGACACCGCATTGAAAACCACACCCAACGCCACAACGGAAACTAACATCGTGCTGGAGTCTTTTCGGAATGGGGCTCTATTTATAGAATTTCTAGGTAACGGCAATTTAAAACGGTTCGAAACTTTTCAGATTTGGCACAGCTAATTTGATTAGGCAAATCAAAGTAAAAATTGGAACGAAACTTGGCTAAATTACTTAAAATAAATTACTTTAAAAATCCTGCTAAACTAAGCCTAATCAAAGCTTATCAGCAATTTATTTATCTCTATATAGATTTTATCTTATTTTTAATTAATTTCTTACAGATTGCCAAAGCGGAAAGAATGTAATTGTGTGTATATAAATTTCGTAGGGAATGCCGACAGCTTCATTCGTCTCGAACTGAATCGGAAAAATATATCTCAATCTTGAAATTGAAATCAATCGATGAGTCGTAAATCTCAAATGAAAAAAAAAAAACTGAAATCAAAAACAAACCTTTCACATTGAATTTATCGCACTCGAATCACTCGTGAAACAATAAATTTACGACAGTTGCGAATCGGGTAAAAAAAAATAAAAGAAAAATGTTAAATGCAATAAATAAACAAATCGTATGCAAATTGACACGATCGATAGATCGTTAAACTCAAGATTTATCAAATCGCCAGCGACGTTTATCAATGCTGAGTTGGCCAACAGTTGAAAGTGGCAAAGAATCGAAGCCAATTTGTTTGAGATCCGCTTGGCGGGCATTATAAATTATTAAACATAAATACTAAATGAATTCAATAACCGAATGTGTGAAACAACTCGCAACATAAACATTTTTCTAACACACCAATTTTCGCCACAAAGAAACTAAGCCAAAAATTTATTAAAGTAGAAAAAAACAAACTAAGTTTTCCAAATAGAAGTTAAATTAATATTAGTAAATATTAATATTAGTTCTTAACTCTTTTTCCCATACAAAATATGATCAAACAATTTAATTTGCTTTTGCTTAAGTTTTCTGTGAAACTTTTCCGCTGCCCGCCGACAGGTGGCGCTATGCCGTGGGCGTTGTGCCAGGTGAATGGCCAGCGCAATTGGAAGATTTCATTGAAGAATCTTTAATATAAATCCGATGATTAAGTGTGGCCATAAAAATGAAGAAAATTAACCAAAACAAACGAAGGCATGCAACTCGCATAAATATCAGCTGAATTTTTTGTGTGTGGGCGCCAGTTTTTCATTCATGCCAAGAGCCAAAATGAAAAGCTAGCTGAGTTTTCTCAGTCCACATATACATGTATTTTATTCAGTCAAAATTGAGCTTACGGAATGAACCGTCCACACCAAAGATACTGTTATAGTCGTAGCTCTGTCCGGCGGGCCGCAGCTTCTCGTCGATGCCGTAGTTGGCCTCCTCGCGCAGATACTCCTTCTGCTCGGTGAAGATGTCCCAGGTGTGCTGCTTGAGCTGCTCAATGGTGCCCTGCTCGCCGCCCAGATGTGTGGGCAGATACTTTTGCGGTATGTGGGCGTACAGGGAGTCCAGATTGCTGCCGTGCACGGAGATCTGTGTGGGCAGAAGGCAGCTGAGCTGATGAAACGGTAAAGGACTAATTACTTACGCGTCCTTGCTGCTTGGCGGGCAGCAGCGAGCGCATCATGTTGAAGCCCAGCTCGAAGGTGGGATTCGTGTTGATCATGTGGCGGCCCTTGTCCCGGATGGGCATCGCGTCCTCCGCAAAGACGGACATCTTCTTGACGATGCTGGGCGTCATCTGCATCATGTGCCCGGCCGTATAGCCGCTGAGGTCCAGCAGCAGCAGGCAGCCATGGACGACAGCGTAGTCGTCCAGCTGCAGACTCAATGCGCTCAGCGCATGCGACACGGCCATGATCTCCTCGAAGGTGTACTTGTCCGCCGCATAGCTGCCGGGCCGGACGTAGATCAGCCGCGGCCCATCATCGTTCAGGGGCAGCGGCAGGCGCAGCCCAACGCTGCAGAATAAAAACAGTCTCAAAGTTTACTTCAGAGAGAGAGAGAGAGAGACTCACCCCAGTTGGATCAGCTCGTGAATCCGCTCGCTGTCCACGTCGCGTATCGTGTAGAAGTCGGGAAACTGCGTGCGCAGCGTGTAATATTTGTCCAGCTTGGACTTGGCCTTCTCCAGGCTGAACTTGCTGCCGCGCAGGAACGCGACCAGAAACTGATCGTCGCAGCGGGCACGCAAATGCGGCTGTTGAGCGATCCACGAGCGCAGCGCCTGTAGGTCCTGGTCCAGGCGCTCGGGCACCTCGTTCAGCTGCTCGATGGCGGCGCGTTGGAGACTCGCCGATAGAGGGCGTATTTGTGGCATGCTTGAGTTCGTTTGACGGCAGCAACAATACTAAATACACTAATCGAGCGTTGGAGTTGATTACCTTGCTAATAACATGCGATTAGATTATTAATTGGCCTTTTGATAATGTGCCCAAAAGAACATTGATTAATTTGTTTATGGAATTCGTGTGCTTTAAGCTATCTTATCGATCTTATAAATTATACAATTTTATAAAAAGTCTATGTCAGCTACATAAAGACATACATACATATGTATGTGTGTACATATGTGTGTCTGTGTGCTTAAGTACATTGGTTTTATCTTGTTTTTCATAGCTTTTGCTTAGTTTTTTTTTTTTTTACAATTATGCTTTACACGAAACTTTGATGTTTTTGTTATCTAAATGGTTTTGCTTGTTATTTCGCCACGGTAGTTGTAGTTGTTGCTGCGTACAAACAGAGACAGCAAAAGCTATACACACACACACACCCACCCACACACATAGTCACTTTTAAGTACATTTGTATGTATGTATGTATGTGCATATGTGCGTACTAAGGTACAAATATAATTCGATTGTGCTGTCGCAGACATATTGGCACCTAACCGAGCAACAACAGCCAAAGCTGGCGACAAGCAGCAAAGTGCAAAGCAACGACGCACACACACACACACAACACATTTATGGTGTATGAGTGTGTGTACATGCATGTGTAAAGAATAAAAGCAAGCAAAGCTTCTAAAGACATCTCTCTCTCTCTCTTACTCCCATTCCCCCTCTCCCGTTCTATGCTGTCAATTCCATTTCGTCTTTTGCTTTGCTGTTTGCTGTTTGGTTTTGCTGCCTCTACCCTCTTCCCGCACCCACGTCCGTCAAAGGCTATCAATTTTAATGCACGTCGCCTTTGGTGCCAAAAAATACGAGCGAATTGACAACAGCAACAACGGGCGGACAACAGCAACAACAAAAGCACAAATAAACGAAAAGCATATGACAAGCGTCGCTGCAGCTGCAGTCGATGCGATGCGATGCGATGCTGTGGGTGCGATAAAGTACACACACACGCACACATACACACAAACATATAACATATGTACGTACATGCATGCATGTATTGCTCGGTCAGCTGTTATTCGCATTGACCTTCAACAGTTTTGAGTTATCTTTTATCCCACATACATAGTATGTATGTACATACATACGCACTGTATGTAAGTAAGTACGAGGGTATATCAATTAGTTTGTATATATTTTACATTTGGGTCCCCAAAGAATGTGACTGTGAAATGTTGCGATATTTTGAATGCACAAAAAAATCTGATTTTCAATTAAAACTTATAAGAAGTACCAAAACCAAAAAGAAACTTTGGGGAACACCCAAAAACCGGCAGACTGCCAAATATTAATGTTTTTATTATAAATATTTGCAAATACATGTATTTCAAATAATAAGTTGACAGTTCTTTTACCTAGTATTGTTCGTTTGAAAACAAAATCAAACATCATATTTAAAATTAAACCATCCTCTGAACAATCTGTTCACTTGGCACGCGAGAACTAAGTTCGCGATGAGGTAAGAAATTATTTTGAGTAGACGATGGTTCGGGGTAGATCGGTAATCGTATATATGTGCATATATATACATATACTATATATATTCACGTACACAAGATGTCTTTTTGCTTGTCATCTAGTACTTCTTGTTTGTCAGGTAAATTTGCGATTGCTTTGAATTGTTTTCTTACTTTTAATCAGCTCTGGATATGTTAAAATTAAAGCTTCCCATAATTATTTAAAATTACCGTTGTTTTAAGCTGATTTGTTTGCGTCTTAGCATTTAATTTACAATCAGCGTAAAGTTGTTTTTAAAGAGTCCCAAAAAAAAATGTCTCGTTGTCGCCGGAAGTTTGGACAATTGTGGGTATTTCTATATAACTCGCAACATGAAACAATACAACTGCATAATTGGTATCATAAAGTCAGAGAATTCAGTTGGCAAATTGTACGTACATTAACTGAGTTGTATATGCATACCCTGTAAATTCTATTAAGTGTGCACATATGCGATATTCGACAAACCCGACTAGAATAATTACTGTGGGTAATTATTATGTTAGGGAATACATAATTATTTTTAAGTAATTAATTTCATTTCTGTTCCTAATAATTTAACTGGGAACTATTTAAAAAAAAACTAAGAATTGAATTTGAATTAAATTAATATATTTAATGTAATAATATATTTTCAACTTATTTAAAATAAATTTCTAGGGTATTGTCAAGGGAATCTTTCGCTTCGAGTATTTGTTTTGCTGCTGCTGCAAAATTGTCTGCCCTTTAACTTTTTGGCAGCAAATGACATTGACAGACAATTTCAGATGCGAGGATGTTGCTGCTGCTGGAGGAGGATGTATTTTATATAATTTTATGGGTCGCAGTGAAAAGTTTACAAACTACAGAGCAGGGCCAGGATCAGGACCAAAGGGTTGCCAAAAACAATGCGAATAAAACTTGCACCATAAAATGCGAGAATTATTGGTTGTGTCGCAAATAGCAAAACTTTTGATACCCCTTGTTTTTTTTCTTCGTTTTCTCGTTTTTTGTTTTGTTTTGGAAAATCTCTTAATAATCCTTTCATCTAGAAAGCGTGTCCCAAATTGAGCAGCGAGCTCTGAATTTCATTTGTATGTTGTTTGCTTGAGTTTCTTTGGTACTCAAACTTCCTTTGAGACAACGTTAAAAGCCAATTTATATAAAACACTCAACGAATCTTTTTTCTACCAACTAAATATGGTTTTTTAGTTTTAGTCAAGCTGGCAAATTGGTTAACAAAGTTGAAGAAGCCTGCAAGAAATGGGAAGTTGACTAAAAGATACCCTATACAAAATCGTTCATACTAAAAATCCAATTCGGATGCAAATCCTTTTAAAACAGTTTTCAACACACTTCTAGTTTTCTTTTCTTCTGTTACATACATTTGCACAATCATATCCACTTTTAACAGGTATAGGGTATCTCATGTCAGAACTACAAAATAATTAATCTTTTCTTCTTTTTTTTTTTACTGAGCCAAACGTTTCAACTAATTTATGTTATTTTTTTGTTGTCTTTTGGTAATCAACGAAGCGTTCAAATCTCTGACAAATCCGTCAACGCAGAAATCCCGCCATGCGTCCAATTTCTGGCTAAGACGTGGGCCGAACACGTGCCAATGAATAGGCATAAAATTGGATAGTTTCGAAAGGTGTTTTATATATAAATATATGCACAGATATATACACACAAACTTATATAAATTAAGTGTGCGAAGCTTATTTGTGATTTGCTTTAAAAAAAAATAATCACAGTGGAATATTATAAAAAGTATATATCTAAAACTATCTATAAAAAAGCGAATTAATTAATCAATCATAATCTTCATTGTCTTAAAGATAGGCACAAAAAATGTTCACTAAAGATACATAAATATATAAAGACTCCTTCTCAATTGTCACTTTAGAGGGTATATTATTAAGTTGTTATGCCTTGTTAAAAACTTGGCTATAAGCGTCATAAAATTGTTCAAACATAATAAAATCTTTAATTACATAACAAGAGGCATGGCCAGGATGAGAGAATGTCCTGGAAATTTGGAAGGCAGGCACATGAAAGTGAAAGTAAAAGTGAAAGTGAAAATGATTTCTGGCAACAAACAAAAGTGCGGGTGGGGTGGTTTGGTTTGGGTGGGTGCTTTGGGTGGTTTGGTTTGGGTCGACTGATTTTTGTCTCTTTGTGCGGGGCGCGTAATTAAATTCCAGGACAGTCGGCTCAAGTGTGCGTGTTGGTAATGAGTGGGCGTGGCCGCTTGGGAGGCGTTGCTGGGCCATCGAATTTATCAAGCAAACAAATATTTGCTCTAATTAGTAAAATTGGACACGGCCCCCCCTCCAAATTGGAGGAGGTGGGTGGGGGGGGGGGGCACCTGTGTTGACTGATTGCCCCCACAAACAAACGGAAAAAAAAGCGTCATTAAATGCCGCCTGAAAATTAGTTAAAGACAGTAAAATGCCAATCGCGTGGCAAGAAAATGAATTCTTATTGAATTGTTGTTGTTGTTGTTTAAACCGATTAGCGCCGAATAAAGCTGCTGATTGGTAATTGCCTCCGCAGGACTATTAACGGTTAAGGTAAACAAAGCCTGAGTTGGGAAAAACTTTCAATAAAAAAAATATATATTCTTGGTTTAAATTATTGTGCTTGCTGTTGGTCTCTTGGGGGGGTAGGGGGAAGGGGGGGAAGGGGGGAAGGGGGTTAAGTTTAAGCACAGTTCAGTGAGCGAAGTCAGACAACAAATCACTGGAAAGCCTGTGACCCAGCAACATTCAGCTGACCTAACCCAAAAGGATATAAGTATATGTATATGTGTGTATGTGTGTGTGTTTGACTATCGATAGCCCAATGGGGAATGGCCAGAAGAAATATACTTCAATAATTCATTCGAATCATGATAAATGTCCGGATTTCACTCTGACATTCGCAAAATATACTGAGGTCAGCACACGAGCACAAATACAAATACAAACACGAATACAAACACAAATACAAACACGAATACAAACACGAATACAAATACAAATACAGCAGCAATCCTTTCGCACAGTTCGGGATTCTGCTTGCGTGTTGACTTGGCCAACACAGTCTGTGGGCCTTGTTCTGTGTTGTGCTTAATGTTGCTTGCATGATATACTTACCACGGCCAGTTGGCCCATTGGGCAACAGTTGCCAACGCTGAATCAGCTTAAAGCTGCTAGCTGCAAAACTGATGCCAATAACTGATTTAAAACCAATCAAAACTATGCCTTCCTAATGAGAAAGACATAAGGTTCTGTTCCTAAAGTCTCTCGACAGTCTCTCAAGGAAAACTAAAAACTTAAAAACCTTAGCCAACTATTTGAATTACTTTGGATATCTTTAACTTTTATGTTTGTTTCTCTTATAAAAAAAGAATACACTTCTTTACAAAAATTTCGAATAAAATAAATAAAAATAAATATAAAATAAGCATTATCCTTTTTGAACTCTTCGCTCCAGACTTTACTTAAACAGGAATCAAAAAACGAAAAATAAAAAAATTAAATAAAATGTAATAAATAAGAAATCCCAGAGAAAACTCACACTCCTCGACGCCTCGACCTGAAGGACTTAGCTTAAAAGTAAGCCAGCCTATTAATATTATTTTTAAGTTAGCTCTTCTACACTTCTTTATACAAATTTCAAATAAAATAAATAAAAACAAAATATATAAAAATTAAAATAAAAATAAATAAAATAAAAAGAAATAAAAATTAAAATAAAAATAAAAATAAGAATAAATAAAATAAGCATTATCCTTTTTAACTCTTAACTCAAGACTCCGCTTGAACAAGAATTAACAAAAAAAATTCTATTATGTTATAGATATAAAATAATCTTACCATGTAATAGGAAATCCCAGAAATATCTCACACAAGCCTCGAGCTGAAGGACTTAGCTATAGAGTAAGCTAGTCTATAATTTTATTATTATTTAAATTAATTTAAATAAATAAATAAATAAAAAAAAAATTATGAAAAAGGAATCAAATTTTAAATAAAAAAAAATAAAAATACATAAAAAAATAAAAATAAATAAATAAAAATTAAAATAAAAATAAATAAAAACAAAAATAAATAAAAATAAATAGATAAAAATATATAAAAATAAATAAATAAAAATTAAAATAAATAAATAAAAATAAAAATAAATAAATAAAAATAAAAATAAATAAAAATAAATAAATAAAAATTAAAATAAATAACTAAAAATAAAAATAAATAAATAAAAATAAAAATAAAAATAAAACAAATAAAACAATTTACAAATAATTATAAATAAATTCGATTATGTTCGCTTTGCGTAACAGATTTTTTCACGTTTAAAAGTAGCAAATTAAAATCCAATTCCAAATAAAAATAATATTCGATTAGTTCGCTGGGAAGCGTAGAGCATGAGGAAGCTGTTGGCTCTCTGTGTGCTGGTCCACGTGGCCACAAGTGCGGAATGGTCGATGCCGTCGGGGTTCGGGCTGCGTCTGGTGAGGAATATATATTTCGTCGATCTGCATATATGCATTAAGAAGGCCGGCCAGCCCGTCGTTAAACCGGCTGAAAGTCTACAGTTAGCCATAGCCAAGTGCCCGAGGCCGCCCGTCAATGATCCTATGGCGAGTGCGCTCAAACATCTGGTCGAAGCCGGCAAGGGTTGGAGTACGAATTGCAAGAAGCGCTATATCCTGTGTGGCGTCTATCTGCTGGAGGACGTTTTGGTCCTGATTGGCGAGGGCCTGAACATGCTGTCGCTGCCCTTGGGCAGCGCCTATCAGTTTGAGGAGCCCTTCATCGCCTGCGCCTGGCCCCATCTGCGTCAGCTCTATTGTCCTTTGACGCAGGCCTTTCACGACATTATCGCGTGCGTGAATCTAGTTACCGACGAGAATGGTTAACTGAATAAAGAACTTGTTCTTTATTTGGGCATTCAAGGATGCTGCTCAAGGTATTTTGCTTTTGTAAATTTGCTGGTGATTGCAGTAGACAAGGTCCGTGGGCAGGACGATTGCGGTGCACAGCAATTGTCGAGCCGAATGCAATAAACATTCATCGACTCCTGTCGTATTCACAAATAGAATCCGTTGAGACATCTCGATCTGATCACCCACCAGATTAAACAGTTCCTTTAGCTGACCGATCAGGTTTACTTTAAGTGGCTCCATTTTCTCCTTGATGGCATTAGCCGCATCCCGAATTTCGTAGAACTTAGCATCGTGCTCTTCGGATATCGGACAAACATTGGTTGCCTTTTCGTAGGCGCCTATCGTCTGGGTTAGTTCGTCGAACACTTTCCCGAAGCACGTTTGGACGCTCTCCGAGACATTCACCAGCAAATGCTTTTCGAGCATATTGATTGGCATCGGCGATACTTTCACTATTCGATCTTTCGGTTCTTTGTCCTTCCTAAATATTTCACATTTGTTAACTAAAGAAGTTATCCATTCAGTTTACCTACCACTCTATAAGACTTATGTAATTACTACCAACTTTGTAGGCATCGTAGATTTTACTGAAGTATTCCTTGTAATATTTTATAGAGCTGTCATCTGTCTCGTCCTTCGCAGCAATTGCCGTTATTGCAATTAACAGAATTGTGATTTGGACTCTCATCTCCTTCGTGTTCAGAATGTTGGCCTAATTCGTTTCTAGACGAAATTTATGGGGACATATTGGAGGTCTAATTGGATATGGTCCGAAGCTATATCAAATTTACTAACTAACTGTTTCAGTTACCTAACTTGATTCGCTGTTCTTGATTTGAGCCAGAACCTAAATTGGACTATCGATGTGTATATAAATATATATATATATATGTATATTTATATTCGGGTTCTATTATTCCACTCGGAACATCCAAAACAAACGCGATAAAGCCGTTTACATGCGATTGGGTTCCTTCTCCTCGAGTATCCTTCTGCCTGGTGTCCTTGTTGTTTGCCTTTTATTTACATGCGGCGTAAATTATTTCAATATTTGCCCAAAAAACAAAAAAAAATGTGGCAGTCTAATTGAGTTAGAGGCGTTTCGCGTGTGTAAATACAGCTAGGCGACAACAATCCTTGAGCCGCGTCCCTTTGTGTGAGTGTGTGCCCTGTCGCGAAGAGCAGAAAAACGTATCCTTAAAGCATTTGCGTATGGCGAACAACGAAAAAGTGTTGAAATTAACTTCGAAATCACTTTGGCTGATTATTTTAGAAGTCAGTCCGAAGGCAGACTTAAGGGTCTAAGGACTATAATAATGAGGGGTCCTAGTATCATCTAGAGCTGCCCTGAACGAGAAGCTATATCGTGTATATCGTAGGCTGGTATATGGGAATGCAATAATTAAGGGATTAGCTGAACATTTTTAAAGCCAGTCCACGGGCAGACTTAAGGGTCTAGAGACTCTACTAAAGAGGGGTCCTAGGACCCTCAAGAGCAAAGCTAAGTTAAATCGTGTATTTTAAAGGTTTGTATATAGGCCATACAATAATTATGGGATTATATTAGAAGCAAAATTCAATCAGAGGAAGGACTAAAGGACTAAAGAGATATGCTTCGAATATAGTCTAGACCTTACTTCCATATGAGATTAGTATGTATATGAGATTAAAGCTGCGTATATAGAGGCTGCAATAGTAATTAAGACTCTTTGTTCAAAAGTTATTTCACGGGATTAGCTGATTATATCAAAAGGAAAAGGTAATCAGAGAAAGGACTTTACTAAAGTTGGGTTCTTAAAGAGACGGAGAGGTTGCTTCGAATATAGTCTAGACCTTACTTGCAATTGAGATTAGAACGAGGATGAGGATGAGGATGAGGATTGAAGGTGTGTATAAAGAGGCTGCAATAGAAACTAAAACTCCTTTTAAGAAGTAAACTTAAAGGATATCAGGTGAGCTTAAGATTGTTCCCTCACTGATTCCTCTATCGTTGAAGTAGATCGCTGGGACAAGTTTCTCTTCTTTCGAGCGTATCGAATGCAATTAACGGTAATTTGGTGGAACACCTTTTCAGTTAACTGCTCAGGTCACTCGGAGTAAGTTAATGGAACGACGCAGTTGGTTGGCGAGGTCGCACAAGTTGCGTTGGCTGCTCCACGTGGCCGCCAGTTTGGATGTGGGCTACGCTCTCTACTACGACTACAAATACGCCCAGCTGCCGGCGCTGGCGATGGAGCTGCGCCTGGAGCCGCCCATGGGCGGTAAGCTCAAGTATCTGACCTTTCTGAATGGCCTGCTGCAGTCTGGCTATTATCTGCTGGCCATGGCCTACGATTTGAGCCGGTTGAGCGGACTGCGTCGGCTAAGAGACTATCTGCTGGCCAGCCTTGTGCTGCCGCTGGCCCTGACGGTGGCCGTCACCTTCTGGACGCTGTGCGGCATCAATCGCGACTCGATCTATCCGCCCATTCTGCAGCTCGTCTACCCCCACTGGCTAAACCAGACCCTGCACATCCACGTGGTTGTCTACGCCCTGCTGGAGCTCTGCACCACCCGACATCGTTACCCCAAACGACGTCGGGGCCTGGCAGGACTCGCTGCTGTCCTTGCCGGCTACTTGGCCTGGATGCATCTCGTTCGCTTCTGGACGGGCATCTGGGTTTATCCTTTTCTGGACGCTCTCGTCGGCCCGCTGCGACTTTGCTTCTTTGCGCTGATCATCGCTCTGGCCTTTGGCTATTACCTGATCGGAGAGTATGTGAACTGCCTGCTCTGGGAAAATGTTCCTTAAAAGACCCGAAGAAACCAGAATTGATTGTCTTGAATATTACGTATACGAGGCGTGTGCGTGTGAAAATTTAACTCAATTCAAGGGCAGATACCCTAACCCATTTGAGTGAACATAATAAACATATTAAAGCATATATATATTTATCTGTATATGTACTTTATGAATTAGGAGATCTTAGTTAACTTGTATTAATTTAAGATTTATTTAACGATCTTGAGGTTTAGCTATTTTTATGACACTCATTCCCACTCGAAAAGCGCACACGAATATTTCGCCAGAGAACTTGAGGGCAAAGCAAAAAAGGGCAACGCTTGGCGGGGACAGACACTTGCCAAGGCCATTCAGGTTAGTCATGAAGTATTTGGCGACAATGTGCGCGTTAACTGCGAATAATTTCATGGATGTTATGGCGCCACTGCCAAAGCAGGGTATGCCCAAGTTAAGATTGCACACATTATCTAGTTCGTTAGCAAATTCTAGATGTTTTTTCGCCTGGGTCTCCATAAAAGCTTTAACGCCATAGACGTCGGGCTCGCAGTCCATCATTTGGTATATCGCCGTTGAGCTCAGTGCCTCCTGCTCCTGTATGACGTCATAGAAGCAACTTAATGTGCCACCAAAAAACAGGCCGTCAATTAAATCTAAAAGCGTGTCCTTCGATGGACTTTCCTCTATCGACTCCGCGCTTGGCACATCCGGCATTGTCACATCCGCTGTTGTTTTGCTCGTCTCCTCCATATACTCCACATACGCGTCATAATCATTCATATCTCTGTTGGAGTTAACGAAATCGAATAGAAATTAATTTTTTAATTTTTTTTATTATTTTATTTAGACTTACTCTGTTGGCCATGTTGGCGATGTCTGTCGTGAAAACTTTATTCGCCTCCTTTTTGTTGTTGTTGTTGTTTTTGTTTTTGTGGAACTTTCTTCAGTTGTTTCTGTTGATGTTGCTGTTGTTGTTGCTGTTGTTGTTGCTGTTGTTGTTGCTGTTGTTGTCTCTGTTGTTGTTTCTGTTGCTGTTGCTGTTGTTGCTGTTGCTGTTGTTGCTGTTGTTGTTGCTGTTGAGTTTGTTGACGTTTCTTCGGTTTCCTCTGCCAAACTCGTTTGATCCTCGTCAACTTCTTCGGTTTCCTCCTCCTCATCGTCTGTTTCCTCTGTTGATGTTGTTGTTTTTCTCGTTGTTGTTCTTCTTCTTCTTCTTGTTGCTGTCGCTTGTTGTGTTGTTGTCCCCTTTCTTGTTGTCGTTGGGGGTGTTCCTTTTGTGGTTGTTGGCCTATTTGGTTGCGTTGTGCGCGCTCTGACCTTAGTGGGAAACGAAAATTTATTAACTGGCTTTTTCGGCTTTGTCACTTTGACTATGTGAAATTTTCGCGCTTCAGAATAATCAAGGCTCTCTTCCAGACCAAAACTGTCTGGCAATGTTAATGCCTGCCAGTGTCGCAGCGTCTGTCTTTGGTGTTCCCTCCTTGCCATCTGGCCGAGCTCATGCCGAGGATGCTCCTCAAGGACCTCCCTTTCGATGCCACTCACAAGCCTTACAAATCCGAGTAGCAAAATTGCGCTTCGCACATTCATTTCAAAAAGTTTTCCATTGCAATATGAAAATACTTTACAGTATTTATTCTTAACCAATTTTTTTATGGTTAAATTGTATTAGTTGTGCCAGCTGAGGCTTCAATTTGTTTCCCTACACTCGATTTTAATTTGTAAAAATTGCACAAATGAATAGTTTAAGCTAAAATTGTCGTAAAATTGTAAAATTGAAATATAAGTTGCCTTAACAAGGCCAAAATCAAGGAATAAATATTTAATTCAAGGCTTAAATTAAAATTAGCTCACACGATAATTTAATTTTATTTGCTAGCCAAAACTAATTTATTTCAAAATATTTATATATATTTATATTTATTTTTTTTCAAATATTTATTGCTTGAATTCGCCGCGGGACGCCATTTTGTTAACCGCATACAAAATGGCGGCCGAAGCTAGCGGTTCACGTTTGCTTGGAGCAAGATTAAAAATCGTTCTTTCTCTCTCTCTCTCTCTCTCTCTGTCTCTCTCTCTCTCTGTCTCTCTCTCTTTCTGTCTCTCTCTCTCTCTCTCTCTGTCTCTCTCTCTGTCTCTCTCTCTCTCTGTCTCTCTCGTTCTCTCTCTCTCTCTCGCTCTCTCTCTGTATCTTTGTCTCTCTCTCTCTGTCTTTTATTAGGCTTCGAATAATCCATATAAGATCACATGGCACGCACTGAAAGATGAATATCTGAAGGATCAGAGCAGGAGCTGCCTGTTGTCCTGCCGGCCTGGGAAGCGAATGTCCTGGGACGGGTGCGATAAGCGCTTAAGATGGTCACGGACAATCGGAAAATTGAAGGCAACCCCCGAAGGTAGATTCAAGCCGGAATAACAAAACAAAAGAAAAACAAAACAACAAAAAAAAAGGACACGGGTGTTGGCCGCAGGTTGAGCGCACTTATTGCAGCGTGGGAAAACTCGAAACGGGGACCGGCCAAAAATAGCTGGCAGGACTCGCTGAAAATCCATCATAACTCCGACAGTCGAACACAATTCGTCGCAGGAACAAAGCGACAGGACACAGGGTCAGGGACCGCAGCTGGGCTCAATTTGTTGCTACCTGAGCACAGGTGTGTGCTGGCCAATTAGTCCTTGGTGTGTACCTAAGTCCTTGCAGTTAGCAATAAGGCTTTCAACAACAATTCAACAGGAATTTTATTTTTTTTTATTTTGTTTATTTATATAACAGGTTTTCTGCTAAATAATAATAATAACTTAAAAAATTAGCTTAATACAAAAATAACAAGAATTTAAGTCTTATCGATTGACTTAAGGATTCTCGTGGGTAGCCATATTTTTAGTCGGCTCCTTGTAGGGTTGGGGGTTACTGTTTACGTCACTCATAGCTGAGTGTATTTGTATGATTTTTGTGAGTTTTATTTGAAACGTGGAGGCCTTGAAAACGAATCTCGTCTGTGTGTTTCAGGTGGAGACTAATTTCACTCATTGTGTTAATTCAAATATATATATATATTTTTTTTGTTTTGAAAAACTTCCGAGCCTAACTAAACGAATATCATGCAAATGTGGATGTTTATTTTGTGTCCTGCTTTGGTCCTGGCGCTGACCGAGACGCAGCCAAAGCATGAGAAACAATTGCTGGACGAGAACACCTGGCAGCTAATGCTGCAGGACGAATGGATGATCGGCTTCTGTGTGCCGCTAATCATGTCGTGCATCAAGTTCGATCGCGCCTGGACCAAGTTCGCCCAGGAGCAGCCGCAGCTGCACGTGGCCACCATCAAGCTGGAATATTCAGAGACAATCATCAGACGCTTCTCACTGCACGATTTGCCCACCATTCTCCATGTGAAGGATGGCGTCTTTCGCAAGCTGCCCGTGGCCCAGAGCGTCGCGGAGCTGAGGCAGCTGGCGCTGGGCAAATGGCAGGACACAGAGCCGATGCCCTTCTGGCAGCATCCAAATGGCCTGCTCATACACGCCTACATACGCTACATTCGTGCCATCGATATGGTCTGGACCCGGCTGGACATTGAGTACGAGCTGGCCACTTGGCTGGTCCGCATCGGGCTGGCCCTGATCCTGGCCGGGTCTGTGTTGGCCATCTGCGGCATTTACAAAATCGTGCGCGACCGGCGACAGTCTGCTGGAAAGCCCGTCAAGCAACAGCACGAACTTGCCCCCGATGAGCCGAAAGAGATCCTTGACGAATGCGAGCCTGTCTGCAAGATCGAGGCCATCCAATAATCCAATTCTTGAATATTTCCACTCCACTCGCCCGTTGCCAACACTTGTTTGTATGTAATTATTGTTTCCCTACTTCCAAGCCACCCAAAATCGCCAGCATCTAAATATCTCCTACTCCACATTCGATTCCCTCTCTACCAAAACTGTTAATATACTTGTGAAAACCATTGATCTATTTTTTAATTTAGCCTGCCTGAAATTCATATTCAAAGCCGCTCTGTTGACCTACTTCTTTTAATCAGTTAATTAAGTTTTAGTTGTGAAAATTAAACTGCAGCAATTTTAAAAAAATCGGTTTACAGTTTTATTTTATTTATTTCTTTTTTTCTAAATTCTATTTTGATTTTAACTAACTAAATAAAAAAAAAAGCAAATTATTTTAAATAAATGAGAATATAATAATATACAATAATTATAATAAATAAATAATAATAATAATAGTATATACTAATAATATATATATAATATATGGAAATCTTTTTTTGAGTTCTAAATTAAAAAAGTTTAAGTTGGCCAATTAAAGTCTGTTAAATTTAAATTAAATTTATTTTGGCTTAAATTATAAGTTTAAAAAATCAGTTTAATCTAAATTAAATTAATTTTGGTTTAATTTAAAAAATTTAAGAAATCTGTTTAATTTAAATTAAATTAATTTTGTTTTAAATTAAAAATAAAAAAAATATAAATTAATTTTTCGTTTAAATTAAAAATGAAAAATCGGTTTAATTTAAATTAAATTAATTTTGGTATAAATTAAAAATTTAAAAAATCTGTTTAATTTAAATTGAATTAATTTTGGTTTAAATAAAAATTTTAAAAAATCTATTTAATTTAAATTAAATTAATTTTGGTTTAAATTAAAAATGAAAAATCTGTTTAATTTAAATTAAATTAATTTTGGTTTAAATTAAAAATATAAAAAATCTGTTTCATTTAAATTAAAATAATTTTGGTTTAAATTAAAAATGAAAAATCTGTTTAATTTAAATTAAACTAATTTTGGTTTAAATTAAAAATATAAAAAATCTGTTCAATTTAAATTAAATTAATCTTGGTCTAAATAAACCACATTTTCATTGGCCAACTTTAACTTGAAACAATGTGGCCAATTAAAGTTTGTTTTCTAAGTTTCATTTTAAATTTGCTGGCAAAGTGAAATGCTCGCAAATTTATTTATTTGACTACAAAATATATATACTTATATTCATTTTTATGGCCCTGGGGGCCAGCTGCTGGCAAATCGGGCCATTTGTCTTGGCGATATCGATTCGCAGACCTGGTCCAAAATATACTGTGGCCTGTCCAATTCAGTGAAACAAGCGATTACACAATTTGACGTGCTGAGACTGAACTTCCCTCAAAATAAAAATACAAAAAAAAATCATACAAAAAAAAAAGGAAAAAACGAAAAAAGGGTTGCCACCCAACTTGAACCCGCATTTTGATTGATTGCCGCCAGTTACAGCGCACAAATTGAATGACCAATTGCGAGAGCCAGTCCAAAAATGATAAATAGACCAAATGACCCATTTAACTGTTGCATTGCGTCTTGGCCGAGATCCTGGTCCCACAGCTGCTCCAGCTCCTTCGGCCAGGACTCGTAATTGGGTTGCCCCTTTGGGGGCTACGGTCAAAACATTTAAAGAGGATTCTGAGAAATTAAAAGCAAGCAGCCAAGGAAAAGCTTCAATAAATTGACGCATGTTGCGAGGGGAGTTTGATACTTTTTTTTTTTTTTTTGGGGGGGAGGGGGGTGGCTTCTAATTAGCTGTAAGTCCCGTTCGATTGGTTCTATTTTGGCAACAATTAAACGTTTCAATTGTTGTGAAAACCCGCAATTATCAAAACAGCCAACAGGACAACACTCGACGGGGGTCCTGTCCCACAGCCAATCCATCCATCAGCAACATAAATACACACACACACATACACACATACACATATTTATACATATATATATGTATATATATAAATGCAACAAAACGTTACTTTGGCCATTCAATTATTTATTTTGTACTCTACTCTGCAGTCTTCAAGGACCTTCGCTTTCCTCGTCCATTGTTGCCACGCACAAAGGACACCAGAATTCTACCCAAAACGAAAGGACAATTACAGGGCACACAGGGACATCGAGTCAGAGGCTGGTATAAAAAGGGTTCCATGGGCTTAGCTCCGACTTATAGCGCACACACCATTAGATTGAAGGGGGAGGGGCGAATGGGGGGTGGCAACGAGGCACGGGGGACGCAGGACCTTAACAGGCAAATAGCGGCTGGCACCTTTTTTTTGTGTTGTTGGTCCTTTTGGCGGCAGGAATGGTTTTGGGCCGGGCTTGATCCGCCCACTGCTTTCAATGGCAAAGACTTTTAGCCGAAATGTCAATTGAGTAAAAATGTTCGTATTCTGCAAATACTTATGTAATACGCACACACACACACACACACACACATGTAAACATGTCTAGGTCAAAGGAGGAAGCAGAAAAAGAAGGAGAGTAAGCAAAAAGCTGGGCAACAAGAAATTGGAAAGCTTTTGGCCAAATGAAGGGGGGTCCCGGTAATGTTCGGGCCAACTGCCGATAGTCGGCTAATAGAAATGCGCACATATTGACAAAAACTCCCGGGGGCATGATTCAATGCGATAACGCGCCAGCTGCTATTAGGATTGATATGCGATATCGTTGCACACACTATAAGGACGAAGACTTCCTTCCATTTGCTCACACTTACGCACAAGCAAAGGACCAACTTTAGTTGGCAATGTTAGCTTGAGTAATGCGTGTCCTGATCACTAATCAGCGATAAGCCAATCGAGCCTCGAACTGAACATGGAATGTCCTCTTGTCAGAGATGAGCTTAAGCGCTTACAGGAAACTGAGGCAACTCAGGTGAACTTCATAGAAATAATATACAAATTTAAGAATGTCGAGACTTTGAAGGGTAGTAAATATCTAGTGACTGGGAGTAAAATAAGCTAATATTTTAACTACTATAGAGACATACATATAGTGGCCATAAAAATATATATACATATATATTTATATCTATATTTTATATAAAATATATAAAATATGTATATATAATATATAACCATAGAGCTCTTATATTAAAGTTTGGTTAACGAAGAGATTTAATTCTTGAATAAATAAATAAATAATTAAAAAAGTTTACTTTTTAAAAAAAATAATTAAAAATAAGTTACATCTAAAAAAATCTAATCTATTTTAGTGACCTAATTTAAAATTGCTTATAAAAACTTTTTTTAATACATTTTTATAATAATTTAAATATAATACTTAAAGTATGATGATCCAAGGTTTTTCTATAAGACTTTTTTTTTCAATTATTAGTAAAATAAATTAATATTAAATAAATTTGGATGCAAATAAACGAATGTGATTTGAACTTCATATAAATAATATATAAATAATGCAAAACACAGTTTGAGAATGTCGAGTATTTATATAAAGTGTAGAGTAGTTAGTAACTAGTGACTAGTAGTGAGTAAGTAGGTCAGGACATACGTGGGTATATATAATATATACAAGCATGTGTATTTATAATGATAATTATATTGAGTTTTGATATTAAAGTTAATTATTAAATAATAAAAAATTAGTTACTTTTATAAAAAAAATAAATAAATCTATGTTGCTTAAGGAAAATGTTTGGAAACACATTTTATATTAAATTTTTAAATAATTCGAATATAATACTTAAAGTATGATTTATTATTAATTTTCATAGAGATATAATCTAATATATAAGTTTTTATATGTATAATAGTAAATATAGAGTTTTTATATTAATTAACTAATTCTTTTAGAATTAAATAAAAAAAAATTAAAAAATAAATAATTAAAAATTAGATGCTTTTTAAAAATTATTTAAAAAATTAATTAATTTAAGTTGCTTAAAGAAAATGATAGAAAACACATTTAATGTTACATTTTTATATTAAATCAAATAATATATCTTAAGTATGATTGAATATGCAAGATTTGTGTGTAAAACATTTTATTAAATTATTAGTAGTATAAATAAATATTAAATAAATTTGTATGGAATGTGATTTTTAGTTAGTTTGTTGTTGGTGTGGCGTGGCCTAAGCTAATCGCATTGGATAGATATTAAAGCCCCACTCGTGCAACACGGCCATCTGGCTGTGGCATCAACCGAGCACAGCTCGGAACGTGAGGTTCAGGTTCACTTTGGTTCACTTTGGTTCACTTAGTGTTTGCTCACAGACGAAGTACTTGTGCTGCATATTCACCAGCACTGCATCAAACTTGTCCATTGTTATTCCCACACCCCGCCCCCCCCCTCCTTTCTCTCTGTGTGTGTGTGTGTGTGTGTGTGTGTGTGTTGAATGGCTATTTGCCCGGGGTTTTTGTCGGCTCTTTTGCATTGTTTGTTCGCATTGTTTTCAGATGGGCGAGGTGCACGTAGTTCGCATAGTTCGTGTATTCAAGTCAGGAACTCCTCTCGATTCTTTGGCACTCATGCAAAACGCACAAAAGTGCGCACAGTGTCCTTTCGCCAGAGGATATTACTGATGCCAGCTACTACTCCAACTCCTGCTCCTGCTCCTGCTCCTGCTCCTGCCAGGCATTGTTTGCACGGGTTCGCAGTGAGCTCTAGTTTTAAACACGTTCACAAAGAACTCCGCTCGGATTCGCCTTTTCTGTCCTTTGAAATGTACACGTTGAGCCTGAAACTGTTTTTATCCACTCACCTCAACTTCTTCTTCTTGCTCTGCTTTCTCTACTTTTTCACGTTTTTCCTTTTGAGCACAACTGAAATGTCCGAAGATTGGGATTAGCTGTCCAGTTTATATGGAATCCAAAACGAAATCGAAAACGTGGCCAGCTCGAATTTAAGTTAATACTAATAATAATAATTGATAATTTTTTGTAGAGAATTTTAATTAGTTTATATTTATTTATGCTTGAGTTTACTTAAATTGCTTTATTATCATATATTTATATTTATTATATATATGTACATTTATTATTATTTTATTATATATTTACATATATTTATTTTATATTTATAAATTCGCTTTTTAAATGAATGTTAAATGCCCCGCAAGGACGCACAGCCAGGATAAAGAATGCGGCGCAACTGAAGCGAACTAAGCAAATTTCCAATTGGATTCATGTTACGCATAAACACACTTTATATACATATACATACATATATATGTATATATATTTGAATCGTTGGGAATCTGGCAATATGCTCGACTTGAATCGAATCTCTTTTAACTGCGGCTGTTTGCCGCGTGCGTTGGCTTATAAATTTTAGATGTGACTCATTTAACTTTTAATTGGCAATTAGTTTCAAGTTACGCAGCAAATTTGGCTCAAGTTTTTCAATTATTGATGTTTAAATTGCCGCTGCCAATCGGCCACTTTCCGCAGGATGTTCGCTTTCCCAGCGCACGTAACGCCCGGGAGCGTCGTCAATTAAAAAATTATATCTCCCAGCTCCATCTAAGCCAACACTGACTTTTTCAACCCTGCCAATCTCCATTAAATATTCAAATCGTGCCATTTTCAAACACGCTATTCGCCAATAATTGCCAACAAACCAAAAGAATAACAAAAAAACAACATTTGCATTTACAGTTGCAGTCGAGGTCAAAAGTTGACCCAATTATCTATGGGAAGATGAGGAATTGTAGGAAATTCCATAACTTATCAACGACAAAGAAAGAGAGAGAAAAAGAGGAAGGGCGAGAAAGGAAAGTATCCCAAGACCCAATCGCTTGTTACGAACAAATAATGTTTAATATCTATTTATATAAATTAAAGAAAAAACAAAGTAGATAAAATAAAATTTAAAATAATATATTTATATAGCATTTAATTTGAATTATTATATTTAAAAACAGTAGATAAAGCATCCAACAAAAGTAGATAAATTAAAGGCATCAATTAGAAAATATTTATAAAATAATATTTATGATTTAAAAGTTCGCTTATAAGTTTAATTTAAGTATAATTAAATCCTTTAAAATAAATAATAAAGGTAAAAATCTTTCTACTACTCTCGAGTCCTGTTTAAGATCTATTTATATAGATTAGAGATAAAACAAAAATAGATAAATTAAAATTTAAAATATTATATTTAAATAATATTTAATTTAAGTTATTTTAACAACAACATCAAATGTAGATAAATTAAAATTTAAAATATTATATTTAAATAATATTTAATTTAAGTTATTTTATATTAAAAGCAGTATAATTTAATCCTTAACCAATAATAACGAAACAAAATCTTTCTACTCGAGAGGGAGAGGGGGAGAGAGAGGGAGAGGGTGAGGGTGAAAGGGTGGCAACTCTGGAAAATATTTATCTACCTATCTGCACATCGTTGTCAGCTGAAATCCTGCAGCAATAATAAAAACGACACGCGTGTGGTTTTAATGTGCCACAAAGCAAAGGCGCAAGGAAAAGCGGAAAAGCGGAAAACGTTTTCGAGCCTATCGCAGTCGTAAAGGACAACAGATAGTGCAAACACTCTCGATGCTGTTAACGACCTGTATATATATATATATATATACATATATACGTGCATATAATATCCTATAATATTTTATGATGATTTTATTTCAATATGAAACGATGCGAGCCCGAAGTGTTGAAACGGTCAGTCCCGTTGGATTTCATTTGCCATTTACACATCATAAAATGTTGGCATTAGGGGGCGCTGCCACGCCCACCTCGAGTGGCATCAATAAAATGTGAATATGGCAGCCGCAATCTGGACTCGGGCCTGACATTAGAATCTCAGCTGAAAATCTCATCAATGGCAAAATAAGTTTGTAATTTCACATCATTTTAAATGGACATCCGCACAGGAGCACATCCTTAAAGGACGAATGTGTCGAGCAAGCTGGCCTAAACATTAATATGAAAAGCATGTTAGCCCGAGTTGCCCAAAACGATGTCCAGAAGCTGCATTCAAACGGTACTTTATGTGCTCTGGCTGAATACCCTGTAATTTGAATATGATAGGGTGGCACAATTGTAAATAAAAATGTGAATTTCAATATTCTAACAAACTTTTTGTTTCGACGAACAATTTAATTACTAGAGGGTATCTCTTAGTCGTGCATCCGTGCGTGTGTGTGTGAAGGGTTAAGCTGTGAGTATTGGTAAATTTCATTGGAGTTTTGTGTTTATATTTGCAACTGAGTTTGTTTAGTTTTCCAGGGTAGCTGTCGGTGGGCTTTGGGCGTTGGGTGTGTTTTTTGGGGGCGTGGCCTGCATAAGGCGCTTAATATGCAAAGTTTGTAACTTAATTTAAATTCCCTTGGTGTGCACTTATTACTTTGTGCCAACTTTGTTGTTGCCTGGCACCGAAAACAAAACCGAAACAAAACCTAAACTAAAACTGAAACTAAAACTAAAATAGGCAAACAACTTGGCCCACACTTTATATACACACATACACCAATACACACATACACACATACCTATGTAGAAGTCGCACATGAAAACAATTTTTTGATAATTAAAGTTGAGCATTCTTTGTGTTTGTTTAGCAGGCCCAAAGTAATTGCGACTGTTGGCATTGGGCCCAGGGCTCCATTTCAAGTGTCAGGTTACCCGAAAGTATGTCGAGCCCTGGCCCGGTCCTAACTGCGTGCAAATATCCTTCGAGACACTCAGCGTCAAACTTGGCTCAAGAACGAGCCAAGAGCTTGTTATAAAAAACAATGTTACAGATCTATTTATATAGATTAGAGATAAAACAAAAGTAGATCAATTAAAACTTAAAATATAAAATTTATAAAATATTTAATTTAAGTTGTATATAAAAAAAATTACGTTAAATATCCAACAAAAGTAGATAAAATATATTTATATAATAATTAATTTAAATTCTTATATATAAAAACAAAAAAAAAATCCTTCTACTTCTTTCGAGTCTTGTTTAAGTCCTGGCTAAGAGCTTGTTATGACCAAAGAATGTTATAGATCTATTTATATATATTAGAGATCCAACGAAAGTAGATTAAAAATATAATACTTAATTTAAGTTGTTGTATAAAAAAAAACAGTATAATTAAATCCTTTCCAATAAATATAAAAAAAAAACTATAAAAGCTTTCTACAACTCTCGAGTCCTGTTTAAGTCCTGGCCAAAAGCTTGCTATGAAAAAATAATGTTGTAGATATATTTATGTAGATTAAAGATCCAACAAAAGTAGATAAATTAAAATTTAAAAATAATATTTAATTTTAGACGTTGTATGAAAAAAAAAACAGTATAATTAAATCTTTTGAATCAATTAAAATTTATAATATAATATTTAAATAATATTCGATTTAAGTTGTTTTATATTAAAGCAGTAGATTAAAGATCAAACAAAAGTAGATAAATTAAAATTTAATATTTATAAAATATTTAATTTAAGTTATTTTATATTAAAACAGTATAATTAAATCCTTTAAAATAAATATAAAAAAACAAATTTTTCTACTACCCTCGAGTCCTGTTTATGTCCTGGCGATCGTTAAAAAAAATTGGTTGCCTTTCGCAGCTTTTCCTTTTGCCAGCTGCGACCAAAAGTGACAATTGGAAATGAAGGGGGCGTGGCGTGGGCAGGACATTATTTAAATTGCCATCAGGTTAGGACAGGCAATAAATTGAAATGCGGCTACCGATGATGAAGGGGCCGCCAGGACAAAAGGACACAGCTGTTGGGCCAAAGGGGGCCAAAGGGGCCAAAGGGGGCAAGGGGGGGGCGTGGCTGACAGTCAAGTGAAATGCATTTAAATAAATAAGCTAGAGCGCTTGTAAACAATGCGATATATATATATTGTGTATGTGTGTGTGTGTGTGTGTGTGTATTTTACATCATTTCAAATGCGACATAATTAAAAATGTCACTTGTTTCCAGGTTGGTCCTGCGGGTCCTGTGCGGCACCTGTGCGGCAACTGCGGCTCACCCAAAAAACTTTTCGCACATAATTTATATACTTGTGTGTGTGCGGGGACAATCACAGAAATAGAATTTCTTATAAGCACAAGCGCGGAATGAACTCAAGGGTGACGGGGGCGCTAAAATGGAAAGGGGGCGTGGTGCCAACAATGCGCGCTTGTCACTCGAAATTACTTTATGCAAAGCGTTGAGGTGGGCGCATGTGTGTGTGTAAGTGTGTAAGTGTGTGTGTGTGTGAAAGGACAGCAGCTGACAGGCAACAATCCAGCTCCTGCTCCTGCTCCTGCTCCTTGCTCCAGCTCCTTGCTCATCTATTCCCGCAGGAAACACTTGCTGCTTATGGATTTCATAGCAGCGCAAATTTCCTTCTTCTCATTTCAGCTCGTTGTTGTTGTTGTTGTTGTTTTGTCATTTCGTCTTTTTTACAAAGTGGCAACTGGAAATGTGACTACAACAACCCGCTCCACTCTCCCTCTCTCCCTCTCTCGGCGACACAGCAATTTACCGTTCGCATCTTTCTTCATCATGTGACGGAGGCTCAAACAACATGACGTTTTTATTTTGGCCAAACTGAAGCTGAGGCTGTAGCTGGAGCTCGGGGATTGTTTGCATTTGTGAATATGTAAATATTTTTCAGCGCCCGGCCCGATCCGAGCCGAGCCGATCCGTGCCATGTGTCGCCGTCGCAAGGAATGCGGCAAGTTATGGCGAATCCTGGTCCCCGACAGGAAATCGTAATTGTGTCTGTGACTGTGTTACGAGATTTTTCCTTTTGCACCCATTCCACGAGCAGACGCAGCCGACGCGTGCTTGTTGCCCAGCACAGTGCTTAAAGTGCTATTGTAAAGTGAACAAAATTTATCATTTTTAAATAGGCTAAAATAACTTTATAGAATATATTTTAATTTATATATGTATATAAACAAGTATTTATTTATTATAATTTATATAGCTTCTAAATAGCTTTGGCACCACTGTGCTCCTGCTGTTGTCCTGTTAGCCCGTTGGAGTCGCTGGCAATGCAAACATTTCACGCATATGATTTATTTTTTTTTTCGCTTCGCGAGTAAAAAATTTACAATTTCCGCTGCGTTTACCCCAACGAGAATATTTCGCATGTGTGTGTGTGTGTGTGTGTGTGAGGGTGTGTGTTAGGGTGTGTGTACCTGTAAGTGAATGCTCATGCTAACCCACCCACCCACCCACTGACTAATGTGGCCACATATGCCGCACATCCTTATTGCAGAAAGAGAGAGGAAGTGAGAAAGAGAGACAGAGAGAGAGAGAGATTGGGGATTGTCGTGATTCCCTATGTTGCCTGCTTTGACTAATGAGGTTGCCGCTCCATTTGTTGATTGCCGCAATCGTGATATGCCACGCCCCCCTCCCAGCCCTACACACACGCCATCTGGCGACGATATTTTTACACGTTTACCTTTTGCTCTTCTGGATATTTAAAAGGTAACTTGAACTGAGTCCACACTTGGATCCAGTAGAGAAGTTTTTTTATAGCCAATATGTAAACTCAATTCGGTAGTAGATAAATTAATATAGAAATTAAAATAGAATTTTAAAGTTGTTGTGTATAATAAGAGAATAATTAATTACTTTCTAATTTATATAAAAAAAAACAAATCTTTCTACTTTGATCCAGAAGTGAACTTCTCTTAAACTTCTCTATTAACTCTGCTCTATAGTAGATAAATTAAAATAGACCAAGTTAAATTTGAAAGTTATAAAGTATAACTTTAATTTAAGTTGTTGTATATATAATTGTAAAAAAAATAAAATATAAAAAACTAAATCTTTCTATTTTAATCCAGGTGTAAACTTCTCTTATAATCTATTAATTTTATTCTGTAGTAGATAAATTAAAAACATAACTCAGATAATAGACTTAGTTGAGTTTGAAAGTTAGCTCATAATTTTAATTTAGGTTTTTGTATGTAAAAGCAGAAAAATTAAATATTTTCCAATAATTTAAAAGTTCAAATTTTCTACTTTGATCCAGGAGTGAACTTCTATTATAATATATAAATTCTGCTCTGTAGTAAATAAATTTAAATAGTCTAAGTTGAATTTGAAAGTTTGATTTAAGTTGTTCAGAATAATTAGTTAGTTAGTTAGTTAGTTTTAATATAAATATATACAAAAAAAAATCTCTTTACTTTGATCCAGGCGTGAAATTCTTTTCTGCCCAATCTATGTAAACTCAACTCTGTAGTAGATAAATTAAAATCAAAACTCAGAGAATGAACCAAGTTGAATTAAAAAGATACCTCATAATATTAATTTAAGTTGTTGTATATAAAAACAGAATAATTAAATATTTTCCAATAATTAAAAAATTCAAATTTTCTACTTTGATCCTGGAGTTAACTTCTATTATACGATATTAACTCTGTTCTGTAGTAGATAAATTTAAATAGACTAAGTTGAATTTGAAAGTTTGATTTAAGTTGTTCAGAATAATTAGTAACTTTTTAATATAAATATATACAAAAAAAAATCTTTCTACTTTGATCCAGGCGTGAACTTCTCTTCTTTCCAATCTATATAAACTCAACTCTGTAGAAGATAAATTAAAATCATAACTCAGAGAATGGACTAAGTTGAATTAAAAAGATACCTCATAATATTTAGTTAAGTTGTTGTATATAAAAACAGAATAATTAAATATTTTCCAATAATTAAAAAATTCAAATTTTGTACTTTGATCCTGGAGTGAACTTCTATTATAATATATTAACTCTGCTCTGTAGTAGATAAATTTAAATTGACTAAGTTGAATTTCAAAGTTCGCTTATAAGTTTGATTTGAGTTGTTCAGAATAATTAATTACTTTTTAATATAAATATAAAAAATAAGAAATAACATTTTTCTACTTTGATCCAGGCGTAAACTTCTCTTCTACCCAATCTATATAAACTCAACTCTGTAGTAGATAAATTAAAATCAAATCAACTCAAAAATTGGACTAAGTTGAATTAAAAAGATACCTCATAATATTTAGTTAAGTTGTTGTATACTTAAATTCTTTCCAATAAATATAAATAAATCTAAACTTTTTACTTGTGTCCAGGCGTAAACTTCTCTTCTACCCAATCTATATAAACTCAACTCTATTTGCTGGAATTCTGCCTTCGTACTCCCTTTACAAATTGAGCTGGCATAATGTGTTTACGCTTCGTAGTCATCATTATGTTGCTGCAGCTGATTCTAATCAGAGCTGCTAAACTTTTGCTTTTAATTGGGTTAATAGTGTGCCTCTCCGTGGCACGCCCCCTCCGCTTGCCTCTTGCCGCTAGCCGCCCCTCGTTGCCGTTAAGTTAACCCCAGCGAGTTTCCCCCTTGAGGCAGGGTTCGGATTCTTGCCCGTTCCCTAATTGCGCACGTCTGAGGAAATTGCATGACTTTTCGCGAACATGCCACCAAGGCGCTGCCGACGGGGGCATGCAACAGCAATTTGTGCAACATGGGCGAAATTTCACGCATGCAACTGAAGGGAGAAGCGACAAGTGCAGACAGAAAGTTTAATCAAAGCTGACAGAAGACAATGGCTCGCTTATAATGGGTAACGCTTGGTAACGGTAACGGTAAAAGCAACCAATCCGTTAGGGCAAATACTCTTCCTTACAGCTACTCAAAAGAAACAGGACTCTTAACTTATCTCAAAGAAAATAAGATACAGAATGAGAATTTTTTTTTTGGCACACTCGTAATATCCGTTAGTTGTTTAGATACTTTGGGGTAGTTATGGAATAGTCAGGAGTCGGGTGAGAGGCGAACAGAGGAACGCAATTAAACGTGAAATTGTGCATTGTGAGGCGATGAATAGCAACAACAACAACAATAAATAAACAATTTTCCGGCTCGCGGACTCGATACAGTTTTCGGCTGCATTCCATTCGAGCGGGTGACAAATTGACAATTTGTGTGCCCGGCGGCCAGAAAGATAAAAGCAGTTTTTGTTTTTCCCTCGTGCGGTTCACCAAATATTTGCACAAGCCAAAAGCTAGCAAGGACTTCAGGCAGGGGCAGGGGCAGGGGCAGGGGCAGGGGCAGGGGCAGGGGCAGGGGGGAGGACAGCTGTAATAGATCCTGGCAGGCATGCGCCATATGACTCAATATCGGTTTTGCATGCTGCGAGCATGCCCGTCTACCTGGACGCGAGTCCTTCGGCGCATGCTCCGACATATGAAACACATTTCCGGCAAACGTTTGTCCGCTTCCGGTCCTGCCATAAACAAATCCCAGGCATGCGCCCTCATTCTCTGAATGCATTTTCAGCTGCCATTCAATGTGAATACTATATACATATATACATGTATATATATATATATTTTTAGCACAAGTGCGTTCGCAGCATGAAAGGATTGCTGATTGACTTGTAGACGAATCGGATACTCTTACAGCTGCTTTTCCTCGAACTGTGCCAAAGGCAGCTGCTTTTCTTTTTTTTGATTTATGTTTATCGGAATCAATATTTCAATTGAAAAGGATTTGGCTTTGTGTTAAATAATTGCGGGGTATCTTTAAGTCGAGCACGCCCCATACAACTGAAACCCCCTACTGGGATATGATATTTAAATGAACTCGATCTGTGCAGAATTGGGATAAGTAGAAAGTTTAAGGCTAGGATCAAAGGGTTTTTTTTAGGGTTTTTTAACTGATTTATTTACAAATATCGAATAAAGGTTCAGTCATCATAAATGCACTCGACGAATTTCCAAATGGCATAAACCGCTTCGCAGAGCATTTTTTTGATCGCGACCCAGCCGCATTCGACAAGTAAGTTGATCAGTTCCCTGTAGCAGGACAAAGCCTTGATGAACAGTTTTATGGAAGAGATGATGAGTTTAATGATGCCTTTGATGCGCCTGAAAACTTTAATCAGGAATTTGCCTTCCTTGGCGCTAATCGATTCCATGGCCTCCTTCATATCCAGCAGGTAGACGGTCACACTGTTTTCGGTCACGGCGCATTGCAGGAAATCCCAGATGGCCTTCTGCACAAACGGAAAGAGGTATTTGACGGCCGTTCCCAGGCACACAAAGAACCGAAATGTGAATATGCTGACAATTAGTTTGATCACAAAGTTAATGTCAATTTCGAAGACAACGGTACCTTCCGGATGTCCGTTGCCGAAGGAGCTTTGTATGATCAAGATCAGTATTAAATAAAATTTTCTCGAAGCCATCTTTTGACCGATGCTCGCCACTTATTTACTAAGTAAAGGACTGGAAAAAAAATACTTAGCCTAATCCGAACTAATTGCCAGATATTTCACGCCTTGGCAAAGTCTTATTTAAATTTTATGCGAAACGAATTTAATTTAACCATGCAAAATTCGATTGAGTTTTTGGCCACTTTATAAGGAAATCTCAGGGAAAGTTGCGTCTTTATTGGGAACAACTTTTCACAATGAATGTTCGAAGTGGAATTTTCCTGCTTCTGGGCTTTTTAGTGCTTGTCGTTGCCATCGAGGAGGATGTCCTTGCAGGGCAACAGCTACAACATCCTCAAGCCTACAGAGCCATCCAAAAAACAACAAAAGCATCGGGAGATTGTCGTGCAAGGACTCTTCGGCCACCAACTAAAAAAAGGAGGAAGTTCAGGTGGAAGAGACGTCGCAAGATAAGCATGCTTAAAATATATGTTGTATGTATCCGTTGATTACCTCCAAATCATTATTTTCTTCAGATTATTATTTATTCAACAGCCGCCACCTTAAAGTCTCAATTAAGTACCCGGAAAAAAGACGAATTTATGGATTAATCCGTTGGCAGCAAAGATTGAACTTGAACAATAAAATAATTGTTTGTGCTTTCAATTATCTAACATTATTGAAGGTGGGGCTACCCTTAATGCGTCGATCGGCAATTAGTTGTGCTTTGGTTTGGACAGGTCAAAGGACGTCTCTCGATTGAAGTTGGCCCGAGTAGTTTTCCAATTTCGAGCGCAGGATATATGTGAAGGAGCCCCCAAGGCGACAAACAATTCTGCCGCAGATGCTTCGTGTCCCAAGTGGCAAAGCCAAACTGACAGAAACAGGCGACAACAACAAGGACGAGAAACATCTTCAAAACAAAAACTGGCAACTGGGAAATGGGAAACTGGGAAACTGGGAAATGGAGTCCACCCCCGAGCCTTGTTCTTGTTTCATCTGCGATTTGCAATTGGCTGCTGTCGAATTGGAATTCAAGTGCCGCACTTTACATTGCCCCAAGTGGCACACAAGAGCGACAAGGGGCAAGGCCTTGTACATATATACATCTATATATATATATATAGTATTTTAACTAGAAGTAAAGTTGGCCTATATATATGTAGTTCGACAAGTTATCTTCTTCAACAAAAATTTTATGATCGATCGATCACCATAAAAGAAAAGTGAATTATTTTGATTTGAGTCAACAAAACTAAAGCTTAACCCATTTCTCGGGTCGACCTCAATTAAACGAACTGCAGCAGCTAGCGAATGGACCCGATTCAATAAATCAATCATGCTGCATTTATCCCCCTTACAACATTTTGGGGCAAAGCTGACGATTGACTGACCGATGGACTCCGCCTCACCCAAAAAGGTTTTTGCCACAGCTGATATAATATAAACAAACGTTAAGTTCTCTTCTTATCAAAGGGGGGAGGGGGTGGCATACACACACGTGCCATGGCTGGGGCAGATATGTTTGTAGCTGGCGGGTATCGGAGCGCCAGGGCATCATTAACACAGATGGGACCCATCGATAAGTCGTCGCCAGCTGTGGCTAAGCAAACAGGCCAGGTCGTGGTTAGGGATAAATATTGATGGCTGGGCATACCCCATGCCACCCCCCATACCCTACTCCAGGCGCCCACACTCCGTTTGTCTACAATTGCCCATGGGTCGCATACTTTTGGCTTAGTGGCTTTATCAAGGGGCTGCTCGAGCACACGTGGCTAATTTTATATTTGGGTTTTGGCCTCTAAATGTTAGTTACAGTAACTGTAAATATAACTGTAACTGCAACGGTGACTGTGTGATACAAAAGTCGCAGCGAGAAAGGTGAAAATCATTCGTGAAAGTCAAGTCAAGTCTCGTAATATATTTTGATAGGGTATAAAGTATGGCTAAAGGTAGGAAAAAGTAGAGCTATATATAACTTGACTTATTCTATATGAGCTATAGGCTTTTTATTTATTTATAAAGAGCTAACTTAGCTTTTCATTTATTTATAAAGCGCCAACTTAATTAAAATATATACATATAATACATATAATAAAATTATAGCCTAGCTTAGTATTTCTTTGCTAAGGCCTTCAGCTCGAGGCTTGAGTGAGTTTTTTTTTTTTTTTGATATCTTATTTATTACACTTTAGAGTTTATTTTTTATTTGTTAATTCTTAATTAAGCGGAGTCTGGAGTGAAGAGTTTAAAAAGGATAATGCTTATTTTTTTCTATTATTTTTATTTTTATTTATTTTTATTATTTTTATTTATTTTTTCTTAATTGTTTTTATTTACTTTATTTGAATTTTTATAAAGAAGTGTATTAATTTTTTTTATTTATTTATTTATAAAAAGGTTCAATAATATTTAAATTAAAGACTAGCTTACTTCTTACCTAAGTATTTCAGCTCGAGAGTTGTGTAAGTTTTTTCTTATTTACATATTATTTTATATTAAAAGATGAACATGGGTTTTAAAAGACATTTAATTTTGTGAATTTTTTAAATATTTTTAAATATTTGATAAGCTTAAAGGGATTTTAAATATTTATTTTCTGTGATATATTTAAAAGGATTGCAGTTAGTGAGTATAAAAAGGGGCTTATTCTGGGAGATAGATCGATGTAGTGTATGTGGGTTATTTTGGAGTGTCCAAATCTGAGACTATTTATTATTGTTTGATCTCTACTTTGATATGTCATATATGTTTAGGTGTTTCCTTTATTAGAAGGCGCTCTTCTGCTGCTAACAACTATTTGTATACCACATAGATATAAATATAAAGATTTTCTGTTCCCCATTTCTCAGTTCAATTTAGTGCCCCACCGAATATGTTTAATTTATAAAAACTTTACTAATTTTAATTATTTGCATATATATTTATGTTCGTTCTTCTCACTTGTTGATTTTCCCTGAACCCCGAGCAGAGCTCCGAGCGTGCAATGATTATTTGAAAAGTGTTCAATTGATGCCAGAGTCGCATCAATTGGCAAATTAGTTGGCTCTCGCTCGCACCGTAATGCTATCTCGCTCGCACTGGCGCTGTGGCTGTGGCTGCTGGTTAGCCCGAAGAGTCTTTAGCTTTTGCTTGCCATTTATTTATTTATTTGATTTGTCGCGCGTCGTTTTGCCTTCACAGTTAATTTACGGGTTTTAATTTATTAAATCAACAGCAAAAAAAAAAAAGAACTGAAACAACAATAAACAACAGATGCTGCCACAGTCGCAGCAGCAGCAGCAGCAGCAGCAGTTGCGGCAGCTACTGTTGATTTTTCGCTTGATAATCTCTCTTTGTGCTCGTTGTTCCGTTCCCCAGACGGGTCCGAGTTCGAGTCCGACGACGACGACGACGACGACGACGACTGAAAAGTCAATTGATGATACAATTGATAGAGGACTGAAACGTACAAGACGACATCTAAAAATAGAACACGTTAATTACGACCGCTTGATAAGAACAACTTGGAAAAAGAGACATGAACGTCGAACTATATACATATATACATATATATATATATATATGTACAAATATTTTCTGTTGTGGGAAAATTAATAGAAAAGCCAAACTTTGTCACATTTTAGAAAGCCTTGCATATGTAAGGATTATAAGCCCGAATAAAGCCTTCCTATTATATTCTAGGCAAATACCCATGAAAATAAATATAAATAAAATAACAAATATAAAAATAAATTAAATAAAAAAAATAAAAATAAATAAAAAATTAAATTACATATATTATTTATTAATTACATACATTTATTTCATAACTGATAGCATAGCTATTTAAGTATATTTTTTATTTATCTATATGATTAGCTACCTATAATCATATGGATAAATAAAAAATAATAATCATTTTAATAAAATAAAATAATATTAATAATAATCATAGTAATAATATTAATAATAATAATAATAATAATGATAATAA